>WNWK01008870.1:0-81131 GCA_009830355.1 Cherax destructor | reverse complement strand
CTTCATTACAGCCACAGGTTATGTCTTGTCTAATATCTTTGTTTTCTTCGTTAATTCTAAGACTTAATAAATGCTTATACCTTTTCTTGCCACTTTGAGCAACACTGGTATGCCTACTGGGTGACATGATTGCTTGGCAGATAAGATATAGTAATTTAAAAATCAAAACACAATTCACTCTCTCTTATTCTTCACAAACAGCTGGCTTGACGCGTATGGAATACGAATGCTGGGATGGTGGGGTGTTGTGGGGGGTTGCATGGGAAGGCGGGTGGTCTCCCCAGCTGTTCCACAACATTAGCACCGGCCGCTTGAGGGAATGGTTATTTGTTTTTTCTTCCTGCAAACTAAGTTTATTCAGGTATACACAGATACAGTTACAAAGATTATCATACATAGCAGCATATGTGTAGAGAACCTAGGATAACCCAAACTTTGGGTTATCCTAGGTTCTCTAGGATAACACTTTGGGTTAACCTAGGTTCTCTAGGATAACACTTTGGGTTATCCTAGGTTCTCTACACATATACTGCTATGTATGATAATCAATGTAACTATCTCTGTATACCTGAATAAACTTAGTTTGTGTGAAGGAAAAACAAATTCCCTTTTCCTCAAAGCATGAGGACCCCCACTGACTCAATGGTTTAACCTACCGCAGGCAACCACGCGCTCAAAATTTTTCCCCTCCAGCGAATCGCATAATATAAGGTTTACGTCGTGTTAGATAAAAATGTGCCGCAATTCTTCAATCGCGTAATACCCAAAACGCACAACATAAAGTCGTGCTAAATGAGGGTCTACTGTAATAATAATAATAATACACCATTTGAGATCATAGGAGAGTGGGGGGAGCTAATATGGTCTGAGAACCAATCAGGAACCTTCTCTGGGAAGAGGTGCTGACAAGTCATAAATTACGTTGTCAAGGCCAAGACACAGCAGCCAACAAATTGGTCTATTTTTACGCTAATATCAATAATAATGCTTATTTACTTATCACATTTGATCTATTATGACATAAGGCGACATATTATTAGCATAGAAACAAAAATTGCACCAGAATAAATACTATGTATGACAGTGTCCACCGTTGAAGACACTGCAAGACTCCAAGCAGACATAAACCAAATCTTTAAATGGGCTGCAGAAAACAATATGAAGTTCAATGATGAGAAATTTCAATTACTAAGATACCGAAAACGTGAAGAAATTAAAATCTCATCGGAGTACAAAACTAATTCCAACCACACAATAGAGCGAAAAACTAATGTCAAAGGCCTTCGAGTGATCATGTCAGAGGATCTCACCTTCAAGGACCATAACAAAGTAGCAATTGCATCTGCTCAAAAAATGACAGGATGGATAATGAGAACCTTCAAAACCAGGGATGCCAAGCCCATGTTGACACTTTACAGATCGCTTGTTCTATCTAGGCTTGAATATTGCTGCACACTAACTGCACCTTTCAAGGCGGGTGAAATTGCTGACCTTGAAAATGTGCAGAGAACCTTCACCGCACGCATAAGTGCGATAAACCACCTCAACTACTGGGAACGCTTGAAGTTCCTAAACCTGTACTCGCTAGAACGCAGGCGGGAGAGATACATTATTATATACACATAGAAAATTCTCGAGGGCTTAGTACCAAACTTGCACACAAAAATCACTCCCTACGAAAGCAAAAGACTCGGCAGGCGATGTAACATCCCCCCAATGAAGAGCAGGGGTGCCACTAGCACGTTGAGGGACAACACAGTAAGTGTCAGGGGCCCAAGATTGTTCAACTGCCTCCCAGCATACATAAGGGGGATTACCAACAAACCCCTGGCTGTCTTCAAGCAGGCACTGGACAGGCACCTAAAGTTGGTAAAATTAGGTTATTAGGTAAGGTTAAGTTAGATCAAATTTGGTTGTTAGGTTACGTTTGATGAAGTTAGAGTAAGTTGTTAGAAGGGAGGGTGGGTCGGTGTCAGTTAGAATTGTTTTTGTTATTGTAGCAAGTACTGTTATCACATAGGTTATTATACTGTCTATCTCTATATTCCTCAATAAGTGGACAATTCAGCACATATAGTGTTCAAGACAGTGACCATATGCCTGATCACATAATTTGCATTTAGTTTGATCCAGAGGCTTATAAAAGGCGCAAAGGCAAGACACTATTGCTCAAAGATCGAAGAGTACAAGAATAACCCTAGAAAGCTCTGGCAACAACTCAAACAGTTGGGGTATAGCCATAAACCCGTAGATAGATCTAACATAGTTCTAAATGTCGATAACGAGGTATGCCACGAAACAACTAAAGTGGTAAAATTGTTTTAATTCATACTACACAACTGTCGCATCAACACTAGTAAGTAAGCTACCAGCTGCATCAAATACCTTTAACACAGACTCTGATAAATTTAAAACATACTACGTATACCAATAAAGGAGTAACTCCAAACAGTTGTCAACTAGTAAGTGTATCTCATGACTTCGTGCAAAAAGAACTAAGCAGGTTAAACCCAATTAAGAGCACCGGCCCAGATAACATCCCGTCTAAGTTCCTAAAAGATGGTGCCTCTGAACTGGCAATCCCCATTGCTCACATAATAAATTTGTCCATCACCACTAATACAGTGCCAGATGGGTTCAAGGAGGCCAGAGTTACTCCTATCTTCAAGAAAAATAGTAGGTCTGATGTCAGCAACTATAGGCCTGTTAGTATACTCAGTGTAATATCCAAAATTCTAGATGGGCGGTGTACTGTCAAGTAGTTAAATATCTTAGTGACAACAACATTCTTCATAGTTACCAATCAGGCTTTAGGAGATCTTACTCAACCGACACCTCCCTAATTAATCTGATGGATTACATGAGAACTGAAATGTCTATAGGGAACCTCATAGGAATGGTAACTTTAGACTTGCAAAAGGCCTTCGATACTGTCAACCACAATATATTATGTAAGAAACTTCAAGCTATCGGCATAGGTTCCACAGACTGGTTTAAGTCCTATCTTAGCAACAGGAAACAAATTGTCAAAATCAACAAAACGGAATCAGAACCACTGCCGATAGCATGTGGAGTTCCCCAAGGTAGTATTCTGGGTCCTTTATTATTCCTGTGTTATGTAAATGATATGCCCATCAGTGTCAAGTGCAAACTCCTACTGTATGCGGATGACAGTGCTCTGTTAGTGTCAGGTAAAGACCCACAAGATATATCTAATGTATTAACACTGGAACTGGAGTCCTGCAGCAAATGGTTAGTAGACAACAAACTATCGTTACATCTAGGGAAAACAGAAGCCATACTCTTTGGCACGAAATATAAACTGAGCAGGGTAAATAATTTTAATGTCCGGTGTAATGGGGAATCCATCACTTCAGTTTCCTCAGTAAAATATCTGGGAATCCCTTTGACCCATGCATGTCAGGAGAATTGATAGGGAACAGTGTAGTAAAGAAAGCGAATGCCAGACTGAAGTTCCTCTACAGACAAGCACAGTGTCTACCTACTGAGGCTCGCAGGACTCTATGTCTAGCCCTTATACAATGTCATATGGACTACGCTTGCTCTTCATGGTACTCTGCCTTGACAAAAAAACTGAAAGATAAGCTGCAAATCACCCAGAACAAAATGGTAAGATTCATCCTGGACCTGGGACCAAGAGAGCATGTAGGCCAGGATGAATTACAACAATTGGATATGCTGAATATTGAAGACAGAGTAAAACAACTTAAATTAAATCAAGTTTATAAAATTGCTCACAAACAGTGTCCAGAATATCTTGCTGCCAATTTTGTCAAGGCTGGGAACCAAAGCTGTCATAGTACTAGGGGGTGAGAGCACAACTTTGTAGTACCCACAGTCAGTGGCCAGGCTTCAAACACCTTTTATTGTACAGCAATAAAGGAATGGAACAGACTGCCTGCACATGTCAAAGGCAGTCATAGCATGAGCCAGTTCAAGAAGAGAACCAAAAAGTACCTAATGAATGTAGCGACAGAAAGGGAGGAGAATGATTTTTTATTTTTTTAGTTAACACACATGTATATGTAAATAACTCTTTTTACCTTATTCCTAGTATACATATATCCTTTATAATATAATGACATATATATCCTACAATGTAAAAATTAAGTATAAAAAGGACCCCAATGGAAATAAGTCACTCTGTCTGACTTTTTTGGGTTATCCTAGGTTCTCTACACATATGCTGCTATGTATGATAATGTATGTAAATGTATTTGTGTATACCTGAATAAACTTACTTACTTACTTACTTACTTACTTACTTACTAATCATCTGTGTATCTCCCAAACTGCCAGAAGTACTTGTAGCCAAGCCGAAGCCTGGCCACTACAACATCAGTCAGTCTGTTCACATTGCAAGTTGCTCCATAAACATACTTATCCTAAATTTGCTTGTAACAGATAATTGAAATGTAGATATAAACCCAAATGTACAATTGTTAACCCCTTTGGGGCCTAGTGCCTAGGCCTTTTGTGTATCCATATGCTCTTGCGCTACCGTCCACAGGATGGATTTGGGGTGCACAATAAACTAGCCACTTCGGTGGCAAAATCTAATCTGTTATTGTAACAAGAATTGTTATTGTAACAAGTATTGTTAATGTAACAAGTATTGTTAATGTAACAAGTATTGTTATTGTAGCAAGTATTGTTATTGTAACAGGTATTGTTATTGTAACAAGTATTGTTATTGTAGCAAGTATTGTTATTGTAACAAGTATTGTTATTGTAACAAGTATTGTTATTGTAACAAGTATTGTTATTGTAACAAGTATTGTTATTGTAACAAGTATTGTTATTGTAACAAGTATTGTTATTGTAACAAGTATTGTTATTGTAACAAGTATTGTTATTGTAACAGGTATTGTTATTGTAACAAGTATTGTTATTGTAACAAGTATTGTTATTGTAACAAGTATTGTTATTGTAACAAGTATTGTTATTGTAACAAGTATTGTTATTGTAACAAGTATTGTTATTGTAACAAGTATTGTTATTGTAACAAGTATTGTTATTGTAACAAGTATTGTTATTGTAACAAGTATTGTTATCTGGAATTCATTACCAGTAAATATTAAGATAATCTTGTCTGAAAATCAATTTAAGACTCAACTCAAAAACCACCTACTCACTCAAAACTAAATGATCATACTATAAACTACTTTGAAAAATGCTCATTGTTACTTTCCTATACGATAATCTCAATTTTTAATAATATGTTACTATTATGTTACCCCCTACTCATATTATAAGTTAATGTCAAAAATGCTCAATGTTATTTTCCTTAAGATAATCTCAATTCCATATTATCATTCAAGAATCTTAACACCTGTAACAATATTATATCATTATATAATAATTTAAACAGTAAAATTTCATCATATTGTAATTTTGAAAATAATTTTTAACTAGAATAAACTCAATAAATTTCTCTAATATTAAGTATATAGTTTTTAAGGACTAGAATAAGCTGCCCCTAATGCCATGGCATGTCAGTGGCTCTCCTTGCACTCAATTTACATTGTAACTACCGATACCTATGTAATCTGCAATCTGCAATGAAATAAAATTTGGTTGTTTGTTTTTGTTTGTTTAAGTATTGTTATTGTAACAAGTATTGTTATACGCTTTGTATAACAACTGGCTTTATTAAGAATGTACATTATTATTATTAATATTATTATTATTATTATTATTATTGTTGTTGTTGTTATTATAATTATTATTATTATTATTATTATTATTATTATTATTATTATTATTATTATTATTATTATTATTACATTCATTACGCTTCCAGGTTAATAAGAGGAAATCTGATTCAATCCAAGGAAAGAGAAGATAGCTTTATTTCCTTGGATCAAGTGACCCTCCTTGAGGGGCTTAGAATGTATAAAAAGATTTAATCTGTGGCTGAATAAACACTGTAGTTCATGTAAATAAAATTTTTGGAAAAACAAAATTTGGACTCGGGACTCCAGCAGAAATAAGGCACATTTTTTTTTTAATTTTATAGAGATATTCTATGTTAAATCTGCATAATGTTATTTTTATGTGTCCATAATATCCGTGTGCCTTAAGGATTGTTGTAAAAATATATGTACTTAAAGCCGGAATAAAAATTGACTAATGTCTGCATACTTGTGGGTTTGTTGACGCGCGGTGTGACGTCACTGCCTACCCTATGGGTGTAGTTACCTCGAGATTGAATTATTAATTACGATATGTTTTGCTTATATGCATATTTTGTATAATGGTTCAGTTGTCAATAAGTGCCAATACGGTGTAATTTACTAGTATGCTTATGGTTCACTGTGGTAATTCGTGAGTAGTGACAAATAGTGGCTGGTTATGTTAAGTTTACTGTTACAAAGTAATATACTCACCCTATATGTACCAATACCAATGATTGGCATCTCTTGTCCAGTATGCAGGGTCACAGTGCGTACCTTGGGCGCCATCCTGGTACTCTTACTTGACTGTAACAATGTCAGATGATGATAATACGAGCAGTAGAGAGGAGAGGTGTGTGCTTGTGGTGATCACGGGAGTGTCAGCGTCTGGCTGGCCTGCTGGGAGAGTGCCAATGCCTGGCTGGTAGTGTATCAGTGACTGGCCGGCCTGGCTAGGAGAGTATCAGTGACTGGCTGGCCTGGCTGGGAGAGTATCAGTGCCTGGCTGGGAGAGTATCAGTGCCTGGCTGGGAGTGTCAGTGCCTGGCTGGGAGTGTCAGTGCCTGGCTGGGAGTGTCAGTGCCTGGCTGGGAGTGTCAGTGCCTGGCTGGGAGTGTCAGTGCCTGGCTCGGAGTGTCAGTGCCTGGCTGGGATTGTCAGTACCTGGCTCGGAGTGTCAGTGCCTGGCTGGGAGTGTCAGTGACTGGCTCGGAGTGTCAGTGCCTGGCTGGGAGTGTCAGTGCCTGGCTGGGAGTGTCAGTGCCTGGCTGGCCTGGCTGTGAGTGTCAGCGTCTTGCTGGCCTGGCTGGGAGAGTGTCAGCGTCTGGCTGGCCTATCTGGGAGTGTCAGCGTCTGGCTAGCCTGGCTGGGAGAGTGTATGTGCCTGGCTGGCCTGCCTGGGAGAGTGCCAGTGCCTGGCTGGGAGTGTATCAGTGACTGGCCGGCCTGGCTGGGAGAGTATCAGTGACTGGCTGGCCTGGCTGGGAGAGTATCAGTGCCTGGCTGGGAGTGTCAGTGCCTGGCTGGGAGTGTCAGTGCCTGGCTGTCAGTGTCAGTGCTTGGCTGGGAGTGTCAGTACCTGGCTGGGAGTGTCAGTGCCTGGTTGGGAGTGTCAGTACCTGACTGGGAGTGTCAGTGCCTGGCTGGGAGTGTCAGTGCCTGGCTGGAAGTGTCAGTGCCTGGCTGGCCTGCCTGGGAGTCTCAGTGCCTGGCTGGCCTGGTTGGGAGTCTCAGTGCCTGGCTGGAAGTGTCAGTGCCTGACTGGCCTGGCTTGGAGTGTCAGTGCCTGGTTGGCCTGGCTAGGAGTATCAGTGCCTGGTTGGCCTGGCTTGGAGTGTCAGTGCCTGGCTGGGAGTGTCAGTGCCTGGCTGGGAGTGTCAGTGCCTGGCTGGGAGTATCAGTTCCTGGCTGGGAGTGTCAGTGCCTGGCTGGGAGTGTCAGTGCCTGGCTGGCCTGGCTTGGAGTGTCAGTGCCTGCCTAGGAGTGTCAGTGCCTGGCTGGGAGTGTCATTGCCTGGCTGGCCTGGCTTGGAGTGTCAGTGCCTGGCTGGGAGAGTATTAGTGCCTGGCTGGCCTGGCTGGGAGTGTCAGTGCCTGGCTGGCCTGGCTGGGAGTGTCAGTGCCTGGCTGGCCTACCTGGGAGTGTCAGTGCCTGGCTGGGAGAGTATTAGTGCCTGGCTGGCCTGGCTGGGAGTGTCAGTGCCTGGCTGGGAGAGTATTAGTGCCTGGCTGGCATGGCTGGGAGTGTCAGTGCCTGGCTGGGAGTGTCAGTACCTGGCTGGGAGAGTATTAGTGCCTGGCTGGGAGTGTCAGTGCCTGGCTGGGACAGTATTAGTGCCTGGCTGGGAGTGTCAGTGCCTGGCTGGGAGTGTCAGTTCCTGGCTGGGAGTGTCAGTGCCTGGCTGGCCTGGCTGGGAGTGTCAGTGCCTGGCTGGGAGTGTCAGTGCCTGGCTGGCCTGGCTGGGAGTGTCATTGCTTGGCTGGCCTGGCTGGGAGTGTCAGTGCCTTGCTTGGAGAGTATCAGTGCCTGGCTGGCCTGCCTGGGAGTGTCAGTGCCTGGCTGGGAGAGTATTAGTGCCTGGCTGGCCTGGCTGGGAGTGTCAGTGCCTGGCTGGCCTGGCTGGGAGTGTTAGTGATTGGCTGGCCTGGCTGTGAGAGTGTCAGTGCCTGGCTGGGAGTGTCAGTTCCTGGCTGGCCTGGCTGGGAGTGTCAGTGCCTGGCTGGCCTGGCTGGGAGTGTCAGTGCCTGGCTGGCCTGGCTGGGAGTGTCATGGCCTGGCTGGCCTGGCTGGGAGTGTCAGTGCCTGGCTGGGAGAGTATCAGTGCCTGGCTGGCCTGCCTGGGAGTGTCAGTGCCTGGCTGGGAGAGTATTAGTGCCTGGCTGGCCTGGCTGGGAGTGTCAGTGCCTGGCTGGGAGAGTATTAGTGCCTGGCTGGCCTGGCTGGGAGTGTCAGTGCCTGGCTGGGAGAGTATTAGTGCCTGGCTGGCATGGCTGGGAGTGTCAGTGCCTGGCTGGGAGTGTCAGTGCCTGGCTGGGAGTGTCAGTGCCTGGCTGGGAGAGTATTAGTGCCTGGCTGGGAGTGTCAGTGCCTGGGGTGGAGAGTATTAGTGCCTGGCTGGGAGTGTCAGTGCCTAGCTGGGAGAGTATTAGTGCCTGGCTGGCATGGCTGGGAGTATCAGTGCCTGGCTGGGAGTGTCAATGCCTGGCTGTGAGTTTCAGTGCATGGCTGGGAGTGTCAGTGCCTGGCTGGGAGTGTCAGTGCATGGCTGGGAGTGTCAGTGCCTGGCTGGGAGTGTCAGTGCATGGCTGGGAGTGTCAGTGCCTGGCTGGGAGTGTCAGTGCATTGCTGGGAAAGTATTAGTGCCTGGCTGGTCTGGCTGGGAGTGTCAGTGCCTGGCTGGGAGTGTCAGTGCCTGGCTGGGAGTGTCAGTGCATGGCTGGTAGAGTATTAGTGCCTGGCTGGCCTGGCTGGGAGTGTCAGTGCCTAGCTGGGAGAGTATTAGTGCCTGGCTGGCCTGGCTGGAAGTGTCAGTGACTGGCTGGCCTGGCTGTGAGAGTGTCATTGCCTGGCTGGGAGTGTCAGTTCCTGGCTGGCCTGGCTTGGAGTGTCAGTGCCTGGCTGGCCTGGCTGGCCTGGCTGGGAGTGTTAGTGACTGGATGGCCTAGCTGTGAGAGTGTTAGTGCCTGGCTGGGAGTGTCAGTTTCTGGCTGGCCTGGCTGGGAGTGTCAGTGCCTGGCTGGCCTGGCTGGGAGTATCAGTGCCTGGCTGGCCTGGCTGGGAGTGTCAGTGCCTGGCTGGCCTGGCTGGGAGTGTCAGTGCCTGGTTGGCCTAGCTGGGAGTGTCAGTGCCTGGCTTGGAGAGTATCAGTGCCTGGCTGGCCTGGCTGGGAGTGTCAGTGCCTGGCTGGGAGAGTATTAGTGCCTGGCTGGGAGTGTCAGTGCCTGGCTGGCCTGGCTGGGAGTGTTAGTGACTGGCTGGCCTGGCTGTGAGAGTGTCAGTGCCTGGCTGGGAGTGTCAGTTCCTGGCTGGCCTGGCTGGGAGTGTCAGTGCCTGGCTGGCTTGGCTGGGAGTGTCAGTGCCTGGCTGGCCTGGCTGGGAGTGTCAGTGCCTGGCTGGCCTGGCTGGGAGTGTCAGTGCCTGGCTGGGAGAGTATCAGTGCCTGGCTGGCCTGCCTGGGAGTGTCAGTGCCTAGCTGGGAGAGTATTAGGGCCTGGCTGGCCTGGCTGGGAGTGTCAGTTCCTGGCTGGCCTGGCTTGGAGTGTCAGTGCCTGGCTGGCCTGACTGGGAGTGTCAGTGCCTGGCTGGCCTGGCTGGGAGTGTTAGTGACTGGCTGGCCTGGCTGTGAGAGTGTCAGTGCCTGGCTGTGAGTGTCAGTTCCTGGCTGGCCTGGCTGGGAGTGTCAGTGCCTGGCTGGCCTGGCTGGGAGTGTCAGTGCCTGGCTGGTCTGGCTGGGAGTGTCAGTGCCCTGCTGGCCTGGCTGGGAGTGTCAGTGCCTGGCTGGGAGAGTATCAGTGCCTGGCTGGCCTGCCTGGGAGTGTCAGTGCCTGGCTGGGAGAGTATTAGTGCCTGGCTGGCCTGGCTGGGAGTGTCAGTGCCTGGCTGGGAGAGTATTAGTGCCTGGCTGGCCTGGCTGGGAGTGTCAGTGCCTGGCTGGGAGAGTATTAGTGCCTGGCTGGCCTGGCTGGGAGTGTCAGTGCCTGGCTGGAAGAGTATTCAAATTCAAAATTCAAAATTCAAATTCTTTATTTCATGTAATACAAGGTGGGGGGTACTTATAGTTATACATTAAAGTTGATATTACAAGATGGCCAATAATATGCCTAGGTATGCCTAGGCTTTTCAGGCAGTCTTATGATAGGTCTTACTCAATAGCTATACAATGGAAATACAGATTGTAAGGTTAGGTTTACAAAATTTAGGTACTGGAATTTAAACATTGAGAATTTGACAATTAGTATAAAAAGTTAGCAATTAGTTTATATATTAATGATAAAGGTGATATATTGGCATAATATAGTTTCTATATTGGAGTATCTTAGGCAAACTTATGACTAGCTTAAGTATTATGGAGCAATAGTTGTATTAGAATTTTGGTTAGAACTGTGCAAATTAAGGGGAATCACAGATATCAATAAGTGTATTTTGCTGTGCTTAGTAATGTGCAAATTAAGGAGAATCACAGATATCAATAAGTGTATTTTGCTGTGGATATAGTGCCTGGCTGGTCTGGCTGGGAGTGTCAGTGCCTGGCTGGCCTGGCTGAGAGTGTCAGTGCCTGGCTGGGAGTGTCAGTGCCTGGCTGGGAGTGTCAATGCCTGGCTGGGAGAGTATTAGTGCCTGGCTGGCCTGGCTGGGAGAGTATTAGTGCCTGGCTGGCCTAGGTGGGAGTATCAGTGCCTGGCTGCCCTGGCTGGGAGTGTCAGTGCCTGGCTGGTTGTGTCAGTGCATGGCTGGGAGTGTCAGTTCATGGCTGGGAGTGTCAGTGCCTGGCTGGGAGTGTCAGTGCATGGCTGGGAGAGTATTAGTGCCTGGCTGGCCTGGCTGGTAGTGTCAGTGCCTGGCTGGGAGAGTATTAGTGCCTGGCTGTCCTGGCTGGGAGTGTCAGTGCCTGGCTGGGAGAGTGTCAGTGCCTGGCTGGCCTGGCTGGGAGTGTCAGTGCCTGGCTGGCCTGGCTGGGAGTGTCAGTGCCTGGCTGGCCTGGATGGGAGTGTCAGTGCCTGGCTGGGAGAGTATCAGTGCCTGGCTGGGAGAGTATCAGTGCCTGGCTGGGAGAGTATCAGTGCCTGGCTGGCCTGCCATGGAGTGTCAGTGCCTGGCTGGGAGAGTATTAGTGCCTGGCTGGCCTGGCTGGGAGTGGCAGTGCCTGGCTGGGAGAGTAGCAGTGCCTGGCAGGCCTGCCTGGGAGTGTCAGTGCCTGGCTGGGAGAGTATCAGTGCCTGGCTGGCCTGCCTGGGAGTGTCAGTGCCTGGCTGGGAGAGTATCAGTGCCTGGCTGGCCTGGCTGGGAGTGTCAGTGCCTGGCTGGCCTGGCTGGGAGTGTCAGTGCATGGCTGGGAGAGTATTAGTGCCTGGCTGGCCTGGCTGGGAGTGTCAGTGCCTGGCTTGCCTGGCTGGGAGAGTGTCAGTGCCTGGCTGGCCTGGCTGGGAGTGTCAATGCCTGCCTGGCCTGGCTGGGAGTGTCAGTGCCTGGCTGGGAGAGTATTAGTGCCTGGCTGGCCTGGCTGGGAGTGTCAGTGCTTGGCTGGGAGAGTATCAGTGCCTGGCTGGCCTGCCTGAGAGTGTCATTGCCTGGCTGGGAGAGTATTAGTGCCTGGCTGGCCTGGCTGGGAGTGTCAGTGCCTGGCTGGGAGTGTCAGTGTCTGGCTGGGAGTGTCAGTGCCTGGCTGGGAGTGTCAGTGCCTGGCTGGGAGTGTCAGTGCCTGGCTGGCCTGGCTGGGAGTGTCAGTGCCTGGCTGGCCTGGCTGGGAGTGTCAGTGCCTGGCTGGCCTGGCTGGGAGTGTCAGTGCCTGGCTAACCTGGCTGGGAGTATCAGTGCCTGGCTGGGAGAGTATCAGTGCCTGGCTGGCCTGGCTGGGAGAGTATCAGTGCCTGGCTGGCCTGGCTGGGAGAGTATCAGTGCCTGGCTGGCCTGCCTGGGAGTGTCAGTGCCTGGCTGGAAGAGTATTAGTGCCTGGCTGGGAGTGTCAGTGCTTGGCTGGGAGTATCAGTGCCTGGCTGGCCTGCCTGAGAGTGTCAGTGCCTGGCTGGGAGAGTATCAGTGCCTGGCAGGCCTGCCTGGGAGTGTCAGTGCCTGGCTGGGAGAGTATCAGTGCCTGGCTGGCCTGCCTGGGAGTGTCAGTGCCTGGCTGGGAGAGTATCAGTGCCTGGCTGGCCTGGCCGGGAGTGTCAGTGCCTGGCTGGCCTGGCTGGGAGTGTCAGTGCATGGCTGGGAGAGTATTAGTGCCTGGCTGGCCTGGCTGGGAGTGTCAGTGCCTGGCTAGCCTGGCTGGGAGAGTGTCAGTGCCTGGCTGGCCTGGCTGGGAGTGTCAGTGCCTGGCTGGCCTGGCTGGGAGTGTCAGTGCCTGCCTGGCCTGGCTGGGAGTGTCAGTGCCTGGCTGGGAGAGTATCAATGCCTGGCTGGCCTGCCTGGGAGTGTCAGTGCCTGGCTGGGAGAGTATTAGTGCCTGGCTGGCCTGGCTGGGAGTGTCAGTGCTTGGCTGGGAGAGTATCAGTGCCTGGCTGGCCTGCCTGAGAGTGTCAGTGCCTGGCTGGGAGAGTATTAGTGCCTGGCTGGCCTGGCTTGGAGTGTCAGTGCCTGGCTGGCCTGGCTGGGAGTGTCAGTGCCTGGCTGGCCTGGCTGGGAGTGTCAGTGCCTGGCTGGCCTTGCTGGGAGTGTCAGTGCCTGGCTGGCCTAGCTGGGAGTATCAGTGGTTGGCTCTGAGAGTATCAGTGCCTGGCTGGCCTGGCTGGGAGAGTATCAGTGCCTGGCTGGCCTGCCTGGGAGTGTCAGTGCCTGGCTGGAAGAGTATTAGTGCCAGGCTGGGAGTGTCAGTGCTTGGCTGGGAGTATCAGTGCCTGGCTGGTTGCCTGAGAGTGTCAGTGCTTGGCTGGGAGAGTATTAGTGCCTGGCTGGCCTGGCTGGAAGTGTCAGTGCCTGTCTCTGAGTGTCAGTGCCTGGATGGGAGTGTCAGTGCCTGGCTGGCCTGGCTGGGAGTGTCAGTGCCTGGCTGGCCTGGCTGGGAGTGTCAGTGTCTGGCTGGCCTGCCTGGGAGTGTCAGTGCCTGGCTGGCCTGGCTGGGAGTGTCAGTGCCTGGCTGGCCTGGCTGGGAGAGTATCAGTGCTAAGAGCTAAGAGACTGAACAGTCCCTGGCTAACACCCAGTATCCTCAGCTCCATTAATATAAAGCACCTTTATCCACAAGGCACAGTACTCGCTCCCATCCTGTTCCTCATCCTCATATCGGACATAGACAGGGATATAAGCCGCGAGGGCGTTGACCCCTGGAATTCTCTCCAGGTAAACTCCAGGTTATCAAAACCAGTACAGAATGGGACAAATAACCAGAGACCAACCAAAACGTTACTCGTCAATCCTAACCATCCTGATAAGGTCAAAAAAAATTGTATTATGAAAACAGATTACATAACTTAAAAGGCGATATGAAAAAGACCTGGAAAATCCTATCTGAAATTCTAGGAACTAAAAAGATATCCGGAAACAGTACAATCAAACTAACAAAACCAGATGAATCCCGACTCCCTCCTACTGAAACAGCAAACAGACTTCCCATCAATTCTCAAAATAACGAGGGTCACCCCCATACATAAAGGAGGAGATCAAGTAGACCTGAATAACTATAGGCCAATATCTAACTTACCCCTTCTCTCTAAAATCTTTGAAAAAATAATTCAAAGTCAGATCTATTCCTACCTCGTCTCCCACAACATACTCAACCCCTGTCAGTTTAGATTCAGACCTAATAAAAACACGAATGATGTTATTATACACATGCTACAACTAATATACACCGCTCTCGAGAATAAAGATGTCCCACTGGGAATCTTCATTGATTTTCGTAAAGCTTTTGATACAGTTGACCATGACTTATTACACATAAAATTATCACACTATGGTATAAGAGGGCACTCCCTCAACTACCTAAAGTCACACCTTAGCAACAGACGTCAATTGGTGAACACAAATGGAGCTAACTCTTCCCCACAAACAATTACAGTTGGTGTCCCTCAGGGAAGTGTCCTTGGCCCACTTCTCTTTCTCATATACATAAACGACCTACCAAATGCATCCCAACTCCTCAAACCCATACTATTTGCAGATGACACTACATACGTCTTCTCACACCCAATCCCAGACATACTAGCCAACACTGTAAATGCTGAATTACAGAAAATATCTACTTGGATGATGACTAACAAGCTTACTCTCAATATTGACAAAACCTATTTCATTCAGTTTGGGAACAGAACTACAAATATTCCACTTAACATAATGATAAACGGATCTCCTGTCACAAAACTCACAGAGGAAAAATTCTTATGAATCCACGTTGACAGTAACCGCAAATTTCAGACACATATACAACAAATTTTCAAGAAAATCTCCAAGACTGTAGGCATACTATCGAAGATATGGTACTATGTTCCACAACCAGCTCTCCTTGCCCTATATCACTCACTCATTTACCCCTATCTCACCTAAGGAATCTGTGCATGGGGCTCAACAACAATAAATCATCTCAGACTTTTAATAACCCAACAAAAGACTGCAGTCAGAATGATAACAAATTCTCACTCCAGGCAACATACTCCACCAATATTCAAAAATCTAAACTTACTCACCATACAAGACATCCATACTTTTTATTGTGCCTACTACATAGGCCAGCAGTAACAGCCTGGTTGATCAGGCTCTAGTCCAACAGGAGGCCTGGTCACAGACCGGGCCGCGGGGGCGTTGATCCCTGGAATTCTCTCCAGGTAGACTCCAGGTAGACATACATAGAACACTAAACTCAAATACAAACCCTCCACTCAAACTTCTTACCAACCTTAACAGGACACACGACCATAACACAAGACACAGATCACTCTTTGATGTTTCCCATGTCCATCTCACACTATGTAAAAACTCTAAGAACATAAAAGGCCCAAAAATCTGGAATTCATTACCTGTGAATACCAAAGAAACTCTGTCTGTACATCAATTCAAGACTCTTCTTAAAAACCACTTACTCACCCAAAACTAAATACATACTACTTAACCTTACCTACAAAGCTAAATACATAGTACTTAACCTTACCTACAAAACTAATTACTAGTACATAACCTTACTTACTAAAACTAATTACATATTACTTAACCTTACCTGCAAAACTAATTACATAGTACTTAACCTTACCTGCAAAACAAATTACATAGTACTTAACCTTACCTACAAAGCTAAATACATAGTACTTAACCTTACCTACAAAACTAATTACTAGTATCACAACCAAAGCTTCGCCTTGAAGCCAAACATGATGCCTTAAACTGTATTGATAATTTAGCCAAACAGCACACTCTCTCACAAATTATTTACGTTGATGGTTCTGTTCACCAATCCACTGGTGCAGCTGGTAGTGCTGCTGTTGTCATACAGAGTGATGGCTCTCTTAAAGAAATTGGAGCACGCATCAATAACTGGGCCTCTACCCTTCAGACAGAACTGTTTGCCATACTCCTTGCACTCAAATGCGTCCATGTATCTAAGGTTAACTCTCTAATTGTAACTGATTCTCTGTCATCCATAAATGCTCTCAACTCATCAAGTATAACTTGTAGCATGCTCGTGTCAGAAGCCAGGCACAGGTATGGTAGGATTCTGGATAGTAGAGTCAGAGTGCACATGCTGTGGATTCCATCTCACATTGGTCTTCAGATGCATGATAGAACTGATAAATTGGCTAAGTTTTATGCTTTCAAAGAGGGGATAGATTACAATCTTGGCTTGTCAGTTAGCAGTTTGAGAACAATAATACGAAAAGAACTTCAACTGAATTTTATTGACTTAAGACTCAGGAGTTTGACACCAGTCAGTCCATCTATCATCATTCTATCATGCAGGAGGAGCCACATGTCTATGGTGCATCCAACAAAATAAGCAGACTCTTGGATGTCACTACCGCCCGCCTCCGGCTGGGTTACAAGTATCTTTGGCAGGTTAAATCACCACCACCAGATGTAGACCAAACAAGATGTAAACTTTGCCAGTTGGATTATTGTCACACCCTGCGTCATTATGTACTGGAGTGCGATAAAATTAATGAATTCAGAGACTACTCACTCAGAAATGTTCAAGATATGTCAAAGTATTTTATCCACAGTGGTATATTACAGACCATTCTGGAAAAATACCCTGACTTTGCTCCCTGTAAATAAAGCATTGACACGTGTGTGTGTGTGTGTGTGTGTGTGTATGTACATGTGTGTATGTGTATGTGTGTATGTATATACATGTATGCGTGTGTATGTGTATATGTATATGTGTGTGTGTGTGACCCAACAATTAAAATTTGCACCAATAACTCATTACAGTTGTGGCTGGGTGTAGACTAATAGATTGCTCATTGCTTTATAATTTGTTCATGAGTGCAACCATGTACAGACGTAAGTAAATTTACTTACATGATTCATTACCTTGTAACTAGTGAATTAATTACCATTGTACCTTGTTCAGCTATCAAAACTTTGGGGCCCAGTCTCTGGACCCTATATATACCTCTGTAATCTGCAAATACCTTTGTAACTTGTCATGATTGTGACCATCTGAGTTCATTACCTTTGTAACTTGCTCAGCCATCAAACTTTGAGGTCCAGTCCCTGGACCCATTATGTACCTCTGTAATCTTTTGACTACCGCCCACAGGATGGGTATGGGGTGCATAATAAAGATATCAAACTAAAAAAAACTAGTACTTAACCTTACCTGCAAAACTAATTACATAGTACTTAACCTTACCTGCAAAAACTAAATACACAGGGGAAAGTGATTTGTTAACAAAGTTAACAAATCACTTTCCTCTGCCTCAAAGCATCATTACTCACTGTGTTACTCCCCTAGCCTCACACTGTGTTACTCCCCTAGCCTCACACTGTGTTACTCCCCTAGCCTCACACTGTGTTACTCCCCTAGCCTCACACTGTGTTACTCCCTAGCCTCACACTGTGTTACTCCCCTAGCCTCACACTGTGTTACTCCCCTAGCCTCACACTGTGTTACTCCCCTAGCCTCACACAGTGTTACTCCCCTAGCCTCACACTGTGTTACTCCCCTAGCCTCACACTGTGTTACTCCCCTAGCCTCACACTGTGTTACTCCCTCAGCCTCAGAACCCCATAAATAAATGCCCACAGAACAATACATTCTCATATTTAATCTAATTCAAATGCTGAATAACTTATATTTCATAAATGTATAACCCAGTTGTAAAATTAATTCAACTTTATCAAACTATGTTTTTACAGCATTACCTTATAGCATTCTCTTATGCTCATTGTAACTCATGAAAAAAAAATGATAGACCTGCTTTACACAGCACTTGAAAATAAGGAATATCCACTAGGACTTTTTATTGACCTAAGGAAAGCTTTTGACACAGAAAACCACGGCATCCTACTCCACAAACTTGACCACTATGGAATAAGAGGTCATGCACTAGCATACCTCAAATCCTACCTCACTAATAGGTACCAGTATGTCACTATTAAAGACACATCCTCCACGACACTACCACTAGACACCGGAGTACCGCAGGGAAGTGTCCTTGGTCCCTGCTCTTCCTCTTATACATCAATGATCTTCCCAATGTATCACAACACCTGAAACCAATACTCTTTGCTGACGACACAACTTATGTCATCTCCCACACAAACCTTGCCACGCTTAACACCATTGTTAACGACGAATTAATAAAAATATCAACATGGATGACAGCCAATAAACTTACACTCAACACTGATAAGACCTTCTATATTATGTTTGGCAACAGAACAGATGATCCACAATTAAACATTAAGATCAACTCTACACCTATTGCTAGACATAACGAGGGCAAGTTCCTGGGCCTTCACCTTGACAGCAGCCTGAAATTCAGCACCCATATCCAACACATAACAAAGAAAGTGTCCAAAACTGTGGGGATCCTCTCTAAGATACGGTATTATGTACCACAATCAGCCCTACTCACACTATACTACTCACTCATCTATTCCTACCTCACATATGCCATTTGTGCATGGGGATCAACAGCAATTACCCACCTAAAGCCAATAATAGCCCAACAAAAAGCCGCAGTTAGAATTATCACGCAATCCAACGCTAGGCAGCACACCCCCCACTCTTCAAAGACCTAAACCTACTCACTGTCCAGAACATCCATACTTACTACTCTGCTATCTACATTTATAGAACCATTAATTCCAACTTTAACCCTGAGCTAAAACAATTTCTTGACAGTTGTGACAGGACCCATAGACATAATACCAGACATAAACATCTCTTTGACATTCCCCGTGTCCGACTAAATCTTTACAAAAATTCAATGCGCATAAAAGGGCCTAAAATCTGGAACTCCCTGCCTGAAAACTCTAGAACTGCAGACACAACCTCCATTTTCAAAAGCACCATTAAAAAACATCTTATCTCACTTACGCACCCAACCGGTAGCTAACCACATGAAAACTACTTTATCTTGCACATATCCACAGCAAAATACACTTATTGATATCTGTGATTCCCCTTAATTTGCAGTTCTAACCAAAATTCTAATACAACTATTGCTTCATAATACTTAAGCTAGTCATAAGTTTGCCTAAGTTAGTTTAGTTAGTTTGATATCTTTATTATGCACCCCATACCCATCCTGTGGGCGGTAGTCAAAAGATTACAGAGGTACATAATGGGTCCAGGGACTGGACCCCAAAGTTATGATAGCTGAGCAAGTTACAAAGGTAATGAACTAACAAGCTACAAAGGTAATGAACTCACAAGTTACAAAGGTAATGAAACATGTAAGTAAATTTACTTACTTACGTTTATGCATGGTTACAATCATGAACAAATTATAACGCAATGAACACTTCACTAGTCTACACCCAGTCACAACTGTAATGAGTTCTTGGTGCAAATTTTATTGTTGGGTCACACATACACACTTACATATACACATACACACACACACATACACACACATATATACATACACACACACGCACACACAACAGGCCCAGCCTTCAATCGACATGTGCACAGGACAAAAGGCAATCAACACGCGCGTGCGACACACACACACACACACACACACACACACACACACATACACACGTAGCAATGCTTTATTTACAGGGAGCAAAGTCAGGGTATTTTTCCAGAATGGTCTGTAATATACCACTGTGGATAAAATACTTTGACATATCTTGAACATTTCTGAGTGAGTTGTAACCAAAATTCTAATACAACTATTGCTTCATAATTCTTAAGCTAGTCATAAGTTTGCCTAAGACACACCAATATAGAAACGGTATTATGCCAATACATCACTTTTACCATTAATATATAAACTACTTGTTAAATTCTTAAACTAATTGTTAAATTCTTAAACTAATTGTTAAATTCTTAAACTAATTGTTAAATTCTTAAATGTTTAAATTTCAGTACCTCAATTTTGTAAACCTAGTTAATCACTACAATTACCTAACCTTATTATCAGTATAATCATTGTGTCACTATTGAGTAAGACCTATCATAAGTCTGCCTGAAAAGCCTAGGCATACCTAGGCATATTATTGGCCATCTTGTAATATCTACTTCATAAAATGTATAATAATATAAGTACACCCCACTTTGTATATTACTAGAAATAAAGAATTTGAATTTGAATTTGCTGACTTCAAACCCTCTGCTGGAGTAGGGAATGCTGCTGCTGCTGCTGCTGCTGTTTATGCTTCTGCCTCTTTTTTTAGTTGTTGTTGCTGCTTCTGTTTATGCTTCTGCCTCTTGTTTTAGTTATTGTTGTTGTTGCTGCTGCTGCTGCTGTTTATGCTGCTGCCTCTTTTTCAGGTGTTGCTGCTGCTGACAGTATGTTTAATGATGACTAAGACATGTATACTTTATTTGAGAGGCTTTGCCACCAAGTGAAACAATTATATACTCTTCTTACTGCCTATTTTGTTGGATGCACCATAGACATGTGGCTCCTCCTGCATGATAGAATGATGATAGATGTACGGGAGTGCGATAAAATTAATAAATTCAGAGACAACTCACTCAGAAATGTTCAAGATATGTCAAAGTATTTTATCCACAGTGGTATATTACAGACCATTCTGGAAAAATACCCTGACTTTGCTCCCTGTAAATAAAGCTTTACCACGTGTACTCACCTAATTGTGGTTGCAGGGGTCGAGACTTAGCTCTTGGCCCCGCCTCTTCACTGACCGCTACTAGGTCCTCTCTCTCCCTGCTCCATGAGCTTTATCATACCTCGTCTTAAAGCTATGTATGGTTCCTGCCTCCACTACATCACTTGCCAGACTATTCCACTTCCTGACAACTCTATGACTGAAGAAATACTTCCTAACATCCCTTTGACTCGTCTGAGTCTTCAAATTCCAATTGTGACCCCTTGCTTCTGTGTCCCCTCTCTGGAACATCCTGTCTCTGTCCACCTTATCTATTCCACGCAGTATTTTGTATGTCGTTATCATGTCTCCCCTAACCCTCCTGTCCTCCAGTGTCGTCAGGCCGATTTTCCTTAACCTTTCTTCATAGGACATTTCCCTTAGCTCTGGAACTAAACTTATCGCAAACCTTTGCACTTTCTCTAATTTCTTGACGTGCTTGACCAAGTGTGGGTTCCAAACTGGTGTTGCATACTCCAATATGGGCCTGACGTACAGTGTCTTGAACGATTCCTTACTGAGGTATCGGAACGCTATTCTCAGGTTTGCCAGGCGCTCATATGCTGCACGAGTTGTCTGGTTGAAGTGTGCTTCCGGAGATGTGCTCGGTGTTATACTCATCCCAAGATCTTTCTCCTTGAGTGAGGTTTGCAGTCTTTGGCCACCTAGACTATACTCTGCGGTCTACTTTGCCCTTCCCCGATCTTCATGACTTTGCATTTAGCGGAGTTAAACTGGAGGAGCCAGTTACTGGACCAGGTGTCCAGCCTGTCCAGGTCTCTTTGTAGTCCTGCCTGATCCTCACGTGTGTGTGTGTGTGTGTGTGTGTGTGTGTGTGTGTGTGTGTGTGTGTGTGTACTCACCTAATTGTACTCACCTAATTGTGGTTGCAGGGGTCGAGACTCAGCTCCTGGCCCCGCCTCTTCGCTGTCCGCTACTGGGTCTCTGCTCTCCCTGCTCCATGAGCTTTATCATACCTCGTCTTAAAACTATGTATGGTTCCTGCCTCCACTATATCTTTCTCTAGACTATTCCATTTCCTGACTACTCTGTGGCTGAAGAAATGCTTCCTAACATCCCTTTGACTCATCTGAGTCTTCAGCTTCCAGTTGTGTCCCCTTGTTTCTGTGTTCCCTCTCTGGAACATCCTGTCACTGTCTACCTTGTCGATTCCCCGCAGTATTTTGTATGTCGTTATCATGTCTAGTCTGACCCTTTTTCCTCCAGTGTTGTTAGTCCTATTTCCCTCAACCTTTCTTCATAGGACAGACCCCTGAGTTGTGGAACTAACCTTGTCGCAAACCTTTGCACTTTCTCTAGTTTCTTTACGTGCTTGACCAGGTGTGGGTTCCAGACTGCTGCTGCATATTCTAGTATGGGCCTGACGTACACGGTGACAGTGTCTTGAACGATTCCTGTTAAGGTAGCGGAACGCTAATCTTAGGTTTGCCAGTCGCCCATATGCTGCCGCAGTTATCTGGTTGATGTGTGCCTCCGGAGACGTGCTTGACGTTATACTCACCCCAAGGTCTTTCTCCTTTGCCGAGGTTTGTAGTCTTTGTACGCCTAGCCTGTACTCTGTCAGCGGTCTTCTTTGCCCTCCTGTGTGTGTGTACTCACCTATTTGTGGTTGCAGGGGTCGAGTCATAGCTCCTGGCCCCGCCTCTTCACTGATTGCTACTAGGTCCTCTCTCTCCCTGCTCCATGAGCTTTATCAAACCTAGTCTTAAAACTATGTATGGTTCCTGCCTCCACTATGTCGCTTTCCAAGCTATTCCACTTCCTGACAACTCTATGACTGAAGAAATACTTCCTAACATCCCTTTGACTCATAGGAGTCTTCAACTTCCAATTGTGACCCCTTGTTTCTGTGTCCCCTCTCTGGAACATCTTGTCTCTGTCCACCTTATCTATTCCTCGCAGTATTTTATATGTCGTTATCATGTCTCCCTAACCCTCCTGTCCTCTAGTGTCGTCAGGCCGATTTCCCTTAACCTTTCTTCGTAGGACAATCCCCTTAGCTCTGGGACTAGTCTTGTTGCAAACCTTTGCACTTTCTCTAATTTCTTGACGTGCTTGACCAGGTGTGGGTTCCAAACTGGTGCTGCATACTCCAGTATGGGCCTGACGTATATGGTATACAGAGTCTTGAATGATTCCTTGGTGAGGTATTGGAACGCTATTCTTAGGTTTGCCAGCCGCCCGTATGCTGCAGCAGTTATCTGATTGATGTGTGCCTCAGGAGATGTGCTCGGTATTATACTCACCCCAAGATCTTTTCTTTGAGTGAGGTTTGCAGTCTTTGGCCACCTAGACTATACTCTGTCTGCGGTCTTCTTTGCCCTTCCCGATATTCATGACTTTACATTTGGCAGGGTTAAATTCAAGGAGCCAGTTACTGGACCAGGCTTGCAGCCTGTCCAGGTCTCTTGTATTCCTGCCTGATCCTCGACTGATTTGATTCTTCTCATTAACTTCACATCATCTGCAAACAGGGACACTTCTGAGTCTATCCCTTCCGTTATGTCATTCACATATACCAAAAACAGTACAGGTCCTAGGACTGACCCTTGTGGAACTCCACTCGTCACAGGTGCCCACTCTGACATCTCGTCACGTACCATGACTCGTTGTTGCCTCCCTGTCAGATATTCTCTGATCCATTGCAGTGCTTTTCCTGTTACGTGTGCCTGATCCTCTAGCTTTTGCATTAATCTCTTGTGAGGAACTGTGTCGAACGCCTTCTTGCAGTCCAAAAAATGCAGTCTATCCACCCTCTCTCTCGTGTCTTACTTCTGTTACCTTGTCATAAAACTGCAGTAGGTTTGTGACACAGGATTTTCCTTCCTGAAACCATGCTGGTTGTCGTTTATAAGCTTGTGTCTTTCTAGGTGCTCCACCATTCTCCTCCTGATGATCTTCTCCATGACTTTGCATACTATACACGTCAGTGACACAGGTCTGTAGTTTAATGCCTCGTGTCTGTCTCCTTTCTTAAAAATTGGGACTACATTTGCCATCTTCCACGCCTCAGGTAGTTGCCCAGTTTCAATGGATGTGTTGAAGATTTGTGTTAGTGGCACACACAACATCTCTGCTCCCTCTCTAAGGACCCACGGAGAAATGTTGTCCGGTCCCACCGCTTTTGAGGTATCGAGTTCACATAGCAGCTTCTTCACCTCCTCCTCGGTTGTGTGTATTTCATCCAGCACTTGTTGGTATACCTCCCTATTCTGAATTCCTGGAGTCCTTCCTGTCTCCTGTGTAAATACTTCTTTAAATCTCATGTGTGTGTGTGTGTGTGTGTGTGAGTGTGTGTGTTTGTGTGTGTATGTGTGTGTGTGTGTGTGTGTGTGGGTGTGTGTGTGTGTATGTGTGTGTGTGTGTGACCTAACAATTAATATTTGCACCAATAACTCATTACAGTTGTGACCGGGTGTGGACGTGTGAATTGCTCATTACTTTATAATTTGTTCATGATTGTAACCATGTATAAACGTAAGTAAATTTACTTACATGATTCATTACCTTTGTAACTTGTGAGTTCATTACATTTGTACCTTGTTCAGCTATCATAACTTTGGGGTCCAGTCCCTGGACCCATTATGTACCTCTGTAATCTTTTGACTACCTCCCACAGGATAGGTATGGGGTGCATAATAAAGATATTAAACTAACTTTGCCACTTCTTTGGTAATCACCTAAAGGTTGTGTTTTCTTGAGTCCCTAATATTGCATGCAGTGTACAGGATAAAAACCCTGACACTGATTTTAGTCATATGATGGCCTGTATTATGGTGCTGGCACTATGACCAGCAAAGAGCAAGAATAAGTCTTGAGGTCACTGGCTCAGATCTAAACTCACAGGCATAAAAAGTCACGGAACGAGTTTGAAGAATTTAAGCTAGGCTAGAGTGTTAGGCTAGGTTAGATTGTTAAGTTATATTAAGCTCAATTAGAAGTTAGGTTACATTAACAATAAGTGAGGTAGCCGATGGCCCTCACGGGTAATGCAGCTGCGACCCCTGGCTTACCCGTGCTGGTCCGAGTGTCATTGTCAATGAACTTGCACACTTTTCTATATCATTGTAGGCTAGTGCTCGATAAATTGATTTCCATCACTCTACACTTGACCTTCTGGCCATCCTCGCTTCATCACTGTGGTTTGTAAGAAACTTCTTTCTCACAACGTATCGCCAGTCAGTGGCTTCTTCAGTCCAGACAGAGAAGAACGGCGAAGATGAAGAATTTGGGTAACTCAGTCCCTTTGCCTAGAGTCAATGTGCTCATTCCATCAGTACTTTGAACTGATCACATCATCAACACACATGATAGGGTTATCAAGTCATGGTGAGTGTCTAGCATATCTTGAGAGGTTGTCCCGCTTATCAGAGAACACATCAACCTTATTTTCATCTTATCTTTCACTACCTTCTTATGCTCACTCGCTCTGGCCTTCCGTCACTTGAACTACATAAGAACAGAAGAGCACTGCTGTAGGCTTACTGTATTATATAAATGGTTTTGAAAACTGAGTTGATGAATGATGAAACACTTGTGTAACTCTTGTCTCTTTACTGAGGAAACGTGTTGCCAGCAAGCAGCTTCATACTTCTCATCTTCTGTCATTCTTCTCTGTATTGGATTGATGAAACTACTGGCTGGCAAGGCAAAACGTTTCTTCAATAAAGATACCCAGGTGCTGAACTGGTGTCTCCTTCATCAGGCCTACTGGTCCATGCTAGTCGGCAGCCTCGTCTCCAACCCAAATTTTCTCTCTCTCATATATATATATATATATATATATATATATATATATATATATATATATATATATATATATATATAAGTGTGGATTGTGGTTTGTGTTGGGATACTGTGTTTGGTTGTGGGGTTCTGGGGGTTCTGTGTGTGCTTGCACTTCTTGCTCTGCCCTGCTCTGGTTGTCCTCTGCTGATTCTGTCCTTGTCTGTCTTCCTAGCCCCTTTCGCTTCTGTGTATTCTCCTCAGCTGCTGTCATTCTATCTGCTTTTGTTCATTGTCTCGGTCTGCGAACACCCATTTCTTTGAATTATTCTCAGTCATATAACATATGATGTTCATTTCTTTCTTGATCTAGGTTTCTCTTGTCAAACAAGCAATGCAAGATGCAAACAACCAGGAGCTGAAGAGAGCTATCTTTCAACTCCCATTGTGGTTGCTTTGCATATATATACATACATACATACATATATATATATATATATATTATATATATATATATATATATATATATATATATATATATATATATATATATATATATATGTATGTATGTATGTATATATATGCAAAGCAACCACAATGGGAGTTGAAAGATAGCTCTCTTTCAGCTCCCCCTGTGGTTGTTTTGCATCTTGCATTGCTTGTTTGCGATTTTTTGTACACACACACACACACACACACAGGAGAGCAAGGAAAAGACACACAATGAAAGATGGCAGAAAGAAAAGCAGAAGATTGAAAACATCATGAAAGGAATAGGTGAGAATTATATGACTGAGATAGTAAATTTTCAGAGAATAGGGGGGTACTTGAAGGGGAGAAATCGGCCGGTCAAGCTGATTTTCGAGACAGAAACAGTGCAAGAGAAACCACAACTGAAGAAATCGTCAACATAAAAGAGGGTGTTCCTAGACCGAGACAGAACAAAAATAGAATGACAGCAGCTGAGGGAGAATACACAGAAGCGAAAGGGGCTAGGAAGACAGACAAGGACAGAATCAGCAGAGGACAACCAGAGCAGGGCAGAGCAAGAAGTGCAAGCACACACAGAACCCCCCCCAGAACCCCACAACCAAACACAGTATCCCAACACAAACCACAATCCACACTTACAGCCCCCACTCCACACTATGTTGTAAAATCCCACAGCACACTCACAGAACCCCCAGAACACAGTGTTGGAGGGAAACTGAAGGGATGGTACACCAACGCTGATGGAGTAATGAATAAGTGGGAGGAGTGGCACAAAAGAGTCAAAGAGGCATCACCGAACATCATAGCTCTCACAGAAACTAAGCTCACAGGAATGATAAGAGATGCCATATTTCCAACGGGATATCAGATCCTGAGGAAAGACAGAGGGAACAGACTGGGTGGAGGAGTGGCACTGCTCTTCAAAAACCGATGGAATTTTTATGAGCTGGAGAGAGGAGACAGAGGAGAAGCAAGAAACTACATAATACGAACACTTCTGTCTGGAGGTCCCAAGGTGGTAATTGCGGTGATGGTTAACACACTGGCTGAAGTGGCTAGAAGGGCTCATGAGAGCAGGGCAAATCTGATGATTATGGGTGACTTCAACCACAACGAAATCGACTGGGAGAACCTGGAGCCACATAAGGGCCCATGAACGTGGAGGGCTAAGATGATGGAGGTGGTACTGAAAATCTTTTGTACCAACACGTAAGGGACACTACCAGAGAGAGAGGAGAGGATGAATCAGCGAGACTGGACCTAGTATTCATCTTGAGTAGTGCAGATACTGAGGACATCACATATGAAAGACCCCTCGGAGCCAGTGATCATGTGGTTCTGAGCTTCGAATACAAAGTAGAGTTACAAGTGAAGAGGGAAGCAGGAAGGGCAGGACGAATGAAGCCAAACTACAAGAAAGGGACTACATAGGCATGAAGAATTTCCTGCACGGAGTTCAGTGGGACAGAGAACTGGAAGGGAAGTCAGTAAACGAGATGATGGAATATGTGACAACAATATGCAAGGAAGCTGAGGAGAGGTTTGTACTCAATTGTAACAGAAATAACGAGAAAGCCAGGATGAGCCCTTGGTTCACCCAAAGGTGTAGAGAGGCCAAAACCAAGTGTGGAAGAGAATGGAAAAAGTATAGAAGGCAAAGGACCCAGGAGAATAAGGAGAGAAGTCGCAGAGCCAGAAATTAATATACACAAGTATGAAGGGAAGCCCAACGACAATATGAAAATGACATAGCAGCGAAAGCTAAATCTGACCCGAAGATGTTGTACAGCCACATCAGGAGGAAAACAACAGTCAAGGACCAGGTAATCAGGCTGAGGAAGGAAGGAGGGGAGATCACAAGAAACGACCGCGAAGTGTGTGAGGAGCTCAACATGAGATTCAAAGAAGTTTTCAGAGGAGGCAGAAGGGACTCCAGAAAGACGGAGAGGTGGGGTACACCATCACATGTTGGACACAATACATACAACCGAGGAAGAAGTGAAGAGGCTGCTGAGTGAGCTAGATACCTCAAAGGCGATGGGGCCAGATAACATCTCTCCATGGGTCCTGAGAGAGGGAGCAGAGGCGAAATGTGTACCCTTAACAACATTCTCTTCAACACATCTATCGAAACAGGCACGACTACCTGAGGTATGGAAGACATAAAATTTAGTCCCAATTTTTAAAAAAGGAGACAGGCATGAAGCACTAAACTACAGACCAGTGTCACTGACATGTATAGTATGCAAAGTCATGAAGAAGATTATTAGATGAATAGTAGTGGAGCACCTAGAAAGGAATGAACTTTTCAAAGACAGCCAGTACGATTTCAGGGATGAGAAATCCTGTCACAAACCTACTGGAGTTCTATGACGGTGACAGCAGTAAGACAAGAGAGAGAGGGGTGGGTAGATTGCATTTTCTTTGATTGTAAGAAGGCGTTTGATACAGTTCCACACAAGAGATTAGTGCAAAAGCTGGAGGACCAGGCAGGGATAACAGGGAAGGCACTGCAATGGATCAGGGAATACCTGTCAGGAAGACAACAGCGAGTCATGGTACGTGGCGAGGTGTCAGAGTGGGCGCCTGTAATGAGCGGGTTCCACAAAGGTCAGTCCTAGGACCGGTGCTGTTTCTGGTATTTGTGAACGACATGACTGAAGGAATAGACTCCGAAGTGTTCCTGTTTGCAGATGATGTGAAGTTGATGAGAAGAATTCAATCGGACGAGGACCAGGCACAGCTACAAAGGAATCTGGACAGGCTTCAGGCCTAGTCCAGCAACTGGCCTCTGGAGTTCAATTCCACTACGTGGTCATGAAGATTAGGGAAGGGCAAAGAAGACAGCAGATGTAGTACAGTCTAGGGTGCCAGAGACTACAAATCTCACTCAAGGAAAAAGATCTTGGGGTGAGTATAACACCAGGCACATCTCCTGAGGGGCACATCAACCAAATAACTGCTGCAGCATACGGGCGCCTAGCAAACCTAACAACAGCATTTTGACATCTTAATAAGGAATCGTCCAGGACCCTGTACACTGTGTACGTAAGGCCCATATTGGAGTATGCAGCACCAGTTTGGAACCCACACCTAGCCAAGCATGTAAGGAAATTAGAGAAAGTGCAAAGGTTTGCAACAAGACTAGTCCCGGAGCTAAGGGGCATGTCCTACGAGGAGAGGTTAAGGGAAATCGAATTGACAACACTGGAGGACTGGAGAGTTAGGGGGAATATGATAACGACATATAAAATACTGAGAGGAATCGACAAGGTGGACAGAGACAGGATGTTCCAGAGATGGGACACAGCAACAAGGATTCATAGTTGGAAGTTGAAGACTCAGATGAATCACAGGAATGTTAGGAAGTTTTTCTTCAGCCACAAAGTTGTCAGGAGTGACCTAGTAGCGACCAGTAAAGAGGCGGAGCCAGGAGCTGTGAATCGAACCTGCAACCACAACTAGGTGAGTACACATATCTATCATTGTATTACTGTTTGTCTAACCTGTTTTTAAATCTAGCCAAGGTGTTAACTTCATGGACGCTACTTGCAACACTGTTCAACAGTCATTGAATTGACGAACAGGATACATGTGCAATAAATACCTGAGTATCTATTGGAGAGACGTTTCATCTTAACAACAGACTTTTTACTACATAATATAGAGGCGTGAGAACGGAGACTTCTGTACCGAAACCAGAAGAAGAAATGGTGAGATGCAGCATTTGAAGACATCGTCACAGGTGGGCGGGATCACCCATCAGTAAAAACGGGTACCTGGGTGTTAGTCGACTGGCGTGGGTCGCATCCTGTTACAAAACTATCCTGATTTGCCCGAAATGCTCAGCATAACAAGCGGCTTTCTATTTAGTAGTATGTCACTGATGTCAGCTAAGTCTGTATACCTTGTACATGTACTTATAGAAATAAAGATATTATTATTATTGTTATTATTATTATTATTCCTGCCTTACAAATTTACTCTTTTCCACTAAGGTATTCGAGGTGGTAGGCCATGGTATGGAATATGGTATTGTATATATGGACTTCAGTAAGGTTTTTGATATTGTTTCACACAGGAGATTGTTGAGGCACACAGAATAAGAGGGAAAAAAATTTCCTGGATCGAGGCGTGATTGACAGATAGGCAACAGAAATTTTGCATAAATGCGAAAAATCAGAGTGGGGGCGAGTCAGTAGCAATGTTCCACGAGAGTTCTCTGTATTGGACAAGAAGCCATTGGCTGGTAAAGCGTTTCCAAAATAACGATACTCAGGTGTTGCACTGTCTCATTTATCAAGGGTCAGTGCTGGGTCCTTCGTTGTTTACAGTCTACATAGACGACTTAGATGAGGGAATAAATGACGACATCAGCAAATTTACTGACACTAAATTACTCCATGAAATTAATTCTGATGAGAACCCTAGAGCGCTACACGAGGATCTGGACCGGTTGATGCAGTGCTCGCAGAAGTGACACCATTTATCATGACACCAATTATCTGAAACTATTGTACTTATAAACTGGATAATGTAGCTCTCAATCACTGAATGCTAAAAAAGATTTAGGAGTTCTGGTTAGCAGTAATCTAAAGCCAAAACAACAGTGAATAAGTGTTAGAATTAAGCGAATGAAATTCTTGGCTTCATATCAAGAATTATAAATAATAAGGGTCCTCAGGTTATAAGAACATAAGAACATAAGAATGGAGGAACACTGCAGAAGGCCTACTGGCCCATACAAGGCAGGTCCTTATCAAAACCACCACTACCTAAAAATTTATTCCCGTACTCATGACACAAATCAAACCCAGCCCCTCCCACTCATATATTTGTCCAATCTCTTTTAAAGCCACCCAAGGTCCTAGCCTCTATCACAGTACTCGGAAGATTGTTCCACGCATCTACAACTCTGTTCGAAAACCAGTACTTGCCTATGTCCTTTCTAAATCTAAATTTATCCAATTTAAATCCGTTATTTCTCGTTCTTACTTGGTTCGATATCCTCAGTATTTTATTAATATCTCCTTTGTTTATGCCCATCATCCACTTGTACACCTCGATGATATCTCCTCATTCTACGTCTCTCCAGAGGTGGAGATTCAATGCTCTAAGTCTATCTTCATACGGGAGATTTCTTATACTGTAAATCATTTTAGTCATTCTTCTTTGTATGTTCTCCAATGAATCTATATCCATCCTGTAGTAAGGAGACCAAAACTGAGCTGCATAATCCAAATGAGGTCTCACTAGTGATGTATAGAGCTGTAAAATAACTTTTGGACTTCTGTTGCTTATACTTCTTGAAATAAATCCTAGTAATCTGTTAGCCTTATTGCGCACACTTAGGCACTGTTGTCTTGGCTTTAGATTTCTGCTTACCATGACTCCCAAGTCTTTTCACATTCTGTATGATCAAGCTCAACTTCACCTAGTTTATAAATTCGAGGATATTTTCATTACCAACGACAAGCACCTTACACTTGTCCACATTGAACTTCATCTGCCACTTTTCAGACCAAGACATTAATTTATCCAAATCCTCCTGGAGTTCACTGTTATCCTCCTCAGAATGAATTATACGGCCTATTTTTGTATCATCAGCAAATTTACTCATGTCACTTGCAATTCCTTCATCAAGGTCATTAATGTAAATTATGAACAACAATGGGCCCAAAACTGATCCTTGTGGAACGCCACTAGTGACAAATCCCCATTCAGATTTGACCCCATTAATGGAAACTCTCTGCTTTCTATTGGTAAGCCATGCCTCTATCCATGCTAGAACTTTACCTCCTATACCATGAGCTGCCACCTTTCTTAAGAGTCTCTTGTGAGGTACTCTATCGAAGGCCTTACTGAAATCCAAGTAAACTATATCATATTCTTTATCACTGTCTACTGCCTCAAATGTTTTATTGAAAAACGTCAGTAAATTTGTCAGGCAGGAACGACCTCTCGTAAACCCATGCTGAGATTCATTAATCAAATTATGTTCTTCAAGGTGACTTCTGATAATATCAGCTATAATTGATTCTAATAATTTGCCTACTATAGACGTGAGGCTTATTGGACGGTAATTTGATGGAATGGACTTATCCCTGATTTGAATATAGGAACTACATTAGCTATCTTCCACATCTCTGGCACAACACCAGTTAGGATGGACGTATTAAACACATTCGTTAATGGTTGACTAAGTTCCATTTTGCATTCTTTAAGTACCCTGGAAAACAACTCGTCGGGTCCGGGACTTATTTTGCTTCAGTTTATCTATCTGTTTGATAACCATGTCCCTCGTGACAGTAATATTAGTTAATTTGAATTCTTCAGGAACTGAATAATTGTTAATTTCTGGAATCTCATTTACGTCTTCTTGTGTAAAGACTGACAAAAAATAGTCATTAAATAGAGAACACATTTCCAGTTCGTTATCCGTCAGCTGTCCATTCCCAATTTTCAGAGGTCCTACCTTTTCCCTCACCTTCGTTGTTTAGGCCTAATTTAGATTATGCTGTCCAGTTCCGGTCTCCATATTACAGAATAAACATACATGCGCTGAAAAACTTAGAGAAGGATGACAAACTTGATGAATGAAACACTTGTGTTTCATTCATCAAGTTGTCAGTTTTCTGAACCATTTATTTACGATGACAAAGTTGATCCCATGTATCAGAAATCTTTCCTACGAGGATAGACTGAGAGCCATGAATCTGCACTCTCTAGAAAGGCGTAGAATTGAGGGAGATATAACTGAGATGTATAAATGGAAAACAGGAATAAATAAAGGGGATATAAATAACGTGCTAAGAAATATCTAATCAAGACAGGACTCGCAGCACTTGGTTCACGTTGGGAGAATTAGAGTGACAATGGCTATAGGAAAGCATTGGTTTGGCAATAAGAGTTGTGGATGAGTGGAACAAACTCTTGAGTAGCTTTGACAATAGGTTAGATAAGTACATGAGTGGATGTGAGTATTATTTGGACCTGCTTAGCTCGGGCCAGTAGGCCTGCTGCAATGCTCTTCTATATTTTTTATGTTGTTATGTATGTTGAAAATTAAATCTGACAACATTATCTTATCCCGGGGCTACCCGGGGATACAGGGGGAGAGGTACCTCACGTTGTGTACGAGAACACTTGTAACTTTGTTAACTCGAGGCAGAGATAAAGTGGCTAAGTCTCTCATGACCCCGTTATCATCATGCGGCTAACATGTTATCTTATAAAAAACTTCCCAAGGTAGGGGCAAACTTGGCCTTTCCCAACCACCTCTCCCGCCTTGCTTCTGCCAGGCATCTCTTGCGCCTTCCACACCTCTCCATCCTGATGCTAATATAACAAACATTGCTAATTTTATACTGCTGCTATTTATTATTTCTGCATCTACTTAATTGCCACTACTATTAATTTTGTTGTTAATTATTACAATGAAGCATTTCTAACTAGTCAAAAAAAATTGAAATAGACACCAGACGCAACTTCCCTCCGTCCTCGATGCTTACCAGGTCAGGCCAGGTGGGGAGACCCGAGGGTCAAGTCTAGGCAGATGGGGAAGACTCTTAAGTCAGAGCAGAGCAGATGGGAGGAAATATTTATGTCAGGTTAGGGCAGGTGGCGGGAGAAACGTATATCAGTCACTGCAGACAGCAGGCACCTGGTCAGGTCAGGACAGATGTCAGGAGACTTCTACATCATTGCAGTGTAGATGGCAGAAACCTCGTGCGTCACAGCAGGGTAGATGGCAGAAACCTCGTGCGTCACAGCAGGGTAGATGGGAAGAAACCCCAAGGTCAAGGTAGGGTAGATTGTGGGAAAGAGGAGACTCATTATGCAGAAGCATGTTCTGCAGGTTATAACAGTGTGCCGAGTGACGCAAAGGTCTACAACAACAATTACTGATATGTTGAAGAGACTAATTAACGGCTCAGTAAGAATCATGTTAAGAAGATTTAACATCACCGGCCAACAAAGGTTTAGTTAGTTAGAAACACATGTTTAAAAAAATGTCTTTCTAACTAATGTTGAGACGCTGAATTCAAATCTGAACTTAGTTTTGCTCCAACACATAAAGTTTCTGTTAAACAGAACCTCCATGGCCATCATGGAGCAGAGATATCAGAGAAGTTTGACGATCACTTTATTGGTCGACTAATGTTGGACACTGCTGCTGGACACTGCTACTGGACACTGCTGCTGGACACTGATGTTGGACACTGATGTTGGACACTGATGCTGGACACTGATGTTGGACACTGATGTTGGACACTGCTGCTGGACACTGATGCTGGACACTGATGCTGGACACTGATGTTGGACACTGCTGCTGGACACTGCTGCTGGACACTGATGCTGGACACTGATGCTGGACACTGATGCTGGACACTGATGTTGGACACTGCTGCTGGACACTGATGCTGGACACTGATGTTGGACACTGCTGCTGGACACTGATGCTGGACACTGCATGCTGGACACTGCTGCTGGACACTGATGTTGGACACTGCTGCTGGACACTGCTGCTGGACACTGATGTTGGACACTGCTGCTAGACACTGATGCTGGACACTGATGTTGGACACTGCTGCTGGACACTGCTGCTGGACACTGATGCTGGACACTGATGCTGGACACTGCTGCTGGACACTGCTGCTGGACACTGATGCTGGACACTGATGCTGGACACTGATGCTGGACACTGCTGCTGGACACTGCTGCTGGACACTGCTGCTGGACACTGCTGCTGGACACTGATGCTGGACACTGATGCTGGACACTGATACTGGACACTACTGCTGGACACTGCTGCTGGACACTGATGCTGGACACTGCTGCTGGACACTGCTGCTGGACACTGCTGCTGGACACTACTGCTGGACACTGCTGCTGGACACTGATGCTGGACACTGCTGCTGGACACTGATGCTGGACACTGCTGCTGGACACTGATGCTGGACACTGCTTCTGGACACTGATGCTGGACACTACTGCTGGATACTGATGCTGGACACTGATGCTGGACACTATACTGATGGACACTGCTGCTGGACACTGATGCTGGACACTGATGCTGGACACTACTGCTGGACACTGCTGCTGGACACTGATGCTGGACACTGATACTGGACACTGATGCTGGACACTGCTGCTGGACACTGATGCTGGACACTACTGCTGGACACTACTGCTGGACACTGCTGCTGGACACTGATGCTGGACACAGATGCTGGACACTGATGCTGGCCACTGCTGCTGGACACTGATGCTGGACACTGCTGCTGGACACTGATGCTGGACACTACTGCTGGACACTGATGCTGGACACTGATGCTGGACACTACTGCTGGACACTGATGCTGGACACTGATGCTGGACACTACTGCTGGACACTGATGCTGGACACTGATGCTGGACACTACTGCTGGACACTGATGCTGGACACTACTGCTGGACACTGATGCTGGACACTACTGCTGGACACTACTTCTGAACAACTGTACCGAACACAAACGTATAAAACTGAAAACTGTGAAGTGAATGTTTATATGAGTGTGTGGATATTTCTGATGTTTTCGTTATGCAAACATATGTAATGAACTTACTTAAAGAAAGGTCACTTTTGTCACTTTTATAATGCCTATGATTGTTAGGTTACATATAATATATGGTTCTTCTATCTTAAGTAACCAAAATATTTATCACAAAATTTCTAAAAAAAAAAAAAAAATACGTGATAGACTTAATAATCTCGGCTTCGTGATTAGCTCATCAGAGTTATCTTAAAACAAACAATTCAGTTTCAGATCTGAATAAAAGGTAAAATTTTGTTGGCTGGTGTTTTTAACCCAGTAACTCTGCTCTTGATTATTAAAAATAAAACTGTCATTTATTTCCTTAGGAGTCCTTTGGTCCTCTTCCCCAGGATGCGATCTACAACAGTCGACCTATTTACTCTTAGGTGAACAGGCGCAACGGGATAAGAAAACTTTCCCATATCCCTGGATTCACCTGGGATTAAATGTGTGTCCTTAGACTGGAACTGGACTCACTACTACTGATATTGAGAACTGATTTAACATGACGTCTGTGAAAGCTCCGAGATGAGAAGTTCATTGTGTAAGAGGACGAGCTGAGGTGGCGGCTAAAGTCTCGAACACCACAGAAAAGATCCGTATTAGCATCAGAAAGACGAACAGTTACTTGGAATAAAGAAGTAGTGAGCCTTTGTTCGTACAAGAGTATGAAACCTAGCAGGTGTAGGCCAGCGTTACGGCTCATTAAGTGACAAACACCCGCGTCAAGAAACACCTGTTGAAAAGGTATATAATATTGACAAGTTAATAAGCACATGTGCAATAGTTGGGTATCTTTATTGTTGAAACCTTTCTCCTACACAGTAGACTTCTTCAGTCAAATACAGAGTATGTGCAGCAGAAGTGACGAGATAAAGGTGATGTAATCAGTCCATCAACCTTGTAGAAATAGTTGGAGGTGGTGAGTCCCTCAGCCTGGAGAAGAGTTCAGCTTCATGGTCTGGCACTTGTTCTCTTTCCTGAAGAATAAACCACCACGATTATTTGGTGTCCTCAGTCTATCAGAAAGGGAATGATCTACCTGAAGCCCAGCGACAACACCATCCAAGAGTCTGATGATGAGCGACCCAAGCCTTGATGAGGAGGAACTCTTCTTGGAAGGTTGATGAACGAAGGTGATCTTTATGAATGATTATATCATCATCACCCATTACTCTTATACTTTTCTTCTTCCTGGTTTATCATCACCCATTACTCTTATGCTTGTTTTCTTCCTCATTTATTATCACGTATCTTATATTTGTCCACTTGCTCATTTACGGTGTCAGTTGCAGTGTTGGGACAGTTTACTCAGTATGTGGTGTCTCTGGAAAAGGGAAACAGATGTAGCATAATGCGAACCTTTACCGATAGTGTTTTGTCCACTGTGTGGGTGAAACTTCGTGTGTACAAAACGTCGGCATTGCAGGTGTCTTTTTTTTCACCTAGTCAATATTTTATACTATTTCTTTCCATTGTGGAGTCTCTCTCTCTCTCTCTCTCTCTCTCTCTCTCTCTCTCTCTCTCTCTCTCTCTCTCTCTCTCTCTCTCTCTCTCTCTCTCTTTACAAGCTAAGAGCTGTTACCTACATCAGCTCATTTTTAACCTTTTTATTTTTATAAGACATACACATAGGGAATAGGATGAAGTAGGAGCCATCTGTGAGCCAGTGATTTCGTTTCGTCTACAGACTTTATTGCGTTGATCTCATTATGCTATACGAACATGTTCCAGACTCGAGTCATCCTGGGAATAAATGATCTCAGATGAAGCGATGTTCTTGAGAAGGTTACAGTCATAGTGTAGTTGCTGCTGGCTGCCCGTCTTGTTGTGTAGAAGCTCACTTCTCGCTGTCCGTGGAGTGGAGTTGACGGCTCTGCTGAAATAACAGATCTGTCCAAGCCAGTTCTGGGCGAGAGATGAGTCGTTTTGTTCTGGTCTCTATTCTGTCAAGAAGTCGCAGATGAGACGGAAGGGGAGGAGGGGGCAGGCAGTCCTAGAAAGTGGAGCATACTCAAGGTGTGAGCGTATTTGTACCTCGTACAGAATGTTGCAACCTCGATTGTCGATCAGATGCGAGATACGTTTAAGTGTTGTAAGCGTCTTGGTTCTTCATAGTCAGTGTGGAGTCAAATTTCACTCCAAGGATATCAACTTTATCCCTAATTATCAACACCATCCCATTCATTCCTACCATTGTTCCAGCATTACCATCATGGTGCCTAAAGACCATCATCATCATTTGTGTTTTCTCGGAAGCAAATGTGACCTGCCATTGTTATTCCCAGGCTGATACAGCTGTAAGCTGGTGATGCAACTTAGAGCAGCTGGCATTTCCTCTCTTGGATAAGTAAATGTCAGAGTACAGTAGACAGCATATGCATGGCATTCTGGAATGAGATGAAAAAGGCCATTTAAGTAGACATTCCATGACAATGGCCCAAGCACACTCCTGTGGAACACTTGCAACAATAGTGTGTCTTGTTGACTCTGTCCGTCCCGTTGAGAACTACGCTTAGAGATCTACCTTGAGGGTCATCACTGAGGAGACACAATACAGAGCATGTGACTCCTAGTGCTTTCTGTTTTGCTTTGCCAAGAGTCCCTAGTGCCATACTCCGTCGAAAACACCAGCAATGTCCAGTGCTATTACACAGCTGATCTTAGACTGATCTAATGTTTAACAGCGTATCAGCAGCAGAAGCCGTACTGACGGTCACAGGAAGCGAGTGGAAGTTGAAAAACGCTGTCATCTGCCGTAAGACTATTGTCTTAAAAAAATTTCTTTCCAGTGATTGACAGGAGTGACACTGGTCTGTAGTTGCTGATTTCGGTCCCGCTCTTCTTTTTGTAAACAGGGACTTCATTTGCCTCTTTCTACAAAGAAGGTTATTTACACTGTGCTAGGCAGTGCTGATAAATGCGAGTTAGAGGTGCTGCTAGCTGGTCTGCACGTCTACTCAGCAATCTTGGGCTCAACTTGTCTGGGCCCACAGCCTTTTCTTGGTCCAGCGATTTAAGAAGATTCACCTCTCCCTCTCCCTCTCTCTCTGGCCCCCCAGTGCATCATAACACCTCACTTCCACAAACACATTAAGTCACTGGGAAAACTTTACTGAAGGCTCATACCTTATACAGAGAACACACTCACTGTATACCAGGATACACTCGCTGTATACGAGGATACACTCGCTGTATACCAGGATACACTCGCTGTATACCAGGATACACCCGCTGTATACCAGGATACACTCGCTGCATGCCAGGATACACTCACTGTATACCAGGATACACTCACTGTATACCAGGATACACTCACTGTATACCAGGATACACTCGCTGTATACCAGGATACACTCACTGTATACCAGGATACACTCACTGTATACCAGGATACACTCGCTGCATGCCAGGATACACTCACTGTATACCAGGATACACTCGCTGTATACCAGGATACACTCGCTGTATACCAGGATACACTCTCTGTATACCAGGATACACTCGCTGTATACCAGGATACACTCTCTGTATACCAGGATACACTCGCTGCATGCCAGGATACACTCACTGTATACCAGGATACACTCGCTGTATACCAGGATACACTCGCTGTATACCAGGATACACTCTCTGTATACCAGGATACACTCGCTGTATACCAGGATACACTCGCTGTATACCAGGATACACTCGCTGTATACCAGGATACACTCTCTGCATGCCAGGATACACTCTATGTATACCAGGATACACTCGCTGTATACCAGGATACACTCGCTGTATACCAGGATACACTCGCTGTATACCAGGATACACTCGCTATATACGAGGATACACTCGCTGTATACCAGGATACACTCGCTGCATGCCAGGATACACTCGCTGTATACCAGGATACACTCGCTGTATACCAGGATACACTCGCTGTATACCAGGATACACTCGCTGCATGCCAGGATACACTCGCTGTATACCAGGATACACTCGCTGTATATCAGGATACACTCGCTGTATACCAGGATACACTCGCTGTATACCAGGATACACTCTCTGTATACCAGGATACACTCGCTGTATACCAGGATACACTCGCTGTATACCAGGATACACTCGCTGTATACCAGGATACACTCTCTGCATGCCAGGATACACTCTCTGTATACCAGGATACACTCGCTGTATACCAGGATACACTCGCTGTATACCAGGATACACTCGCTGTATACCAGGGTACACTCACTGTATACCAGGATACACTCGCTGTATACCAGGATACCGAGCTCGCTGTATACCAGGATACACTCGCTGTATACCAGGATACACTCGCTGTATACCAGGATACACTCGCTGTATACCAGGATACACTCGCTGTATACCAGGATACACTCGCTGTATACCAGGATACACTCGCTGTATACCAGGATACAATGAGAGCAAAACACAGGAAACGACAGGACAAAAGAGAGATGTGTGTAGGTTGCTGCGTTATATGTGTATATATATTTAAAAGAACATAAGAATGGAGGAGCACTGCAGAAGGTCTACTGACACATACAAGGCAAGTCCTTGTAAACTGCATCTGTATACATATACTTTAGCTCATGTCTGTGTGTTCGTTTGTTTTTTTATGTGCATGTATGTGTATATCGTTATGTATTGTAATGCTGCTCTATATGACCCTTGTAGGTTTAGCGCTCCTTTTTGATAATAATAATAATAATAACAATTATATATTGTAAGTATGTATACCTATGCATAAGTTGTGTAGGCTGTGATTTTAAGAATGTGGCATGGTCGGGTTGGCACATGTGGCAGCGTACCCAGACGATGCCATGCTACTTCTCACGTCCCAATTGGCCTGGGAAATTGTTTGATTTTCCCATACTATATGTATGCATTTGTGTGCATATGTATACATGTGAGGCACTCGGTGATACTTGGTGGGTTGGGAGAACTACCGTATGTCTTAAAACAGTGTTGAGCCAGAGAACTACCGTATGTCTTAAAACAGTGTTGAGCCAGAGAACTACCGTATGTCTTAAAACAGTGTTGAGCCAGAGAACTACCGTATGTCTTAAAACAGTGTTGAGCCAGAGAACTACCGTATGTCTTAAAACAGTGTTGAGCCAGAGAACTACCGTATGTCTTAAAACAGTGTTGAGCCAGAGAACTACCGTATGTCTTAAAACAGTGTTGAGCCAGAGAACTACCGTATGTCTTAAGTGTTGAGCCAGAGAACTACCGTATGTCTTAAAACAGTGTTGAGCCAGAGAACTACCGTATGTCTTAAAACAGTGTTGAGCCAGAGAACTACCGTATGTCTTAAGTGTTGAGCCAGAGAACTACCGTATGTCTTAAAACAGTGTTGAGCCAGAGAACTACCGTATGTCTTAAAACAGTGTTGAGCCAGAGAACTACCGTATGTCTTAAAACAGTGTTGAGCCAGAGAACTACCGTATGTCTTAAAACAGTGTTGAGCCAGAGAACTACCGTATGTCTTAAGTGTTGAGCCAGAGAACTACCGTATGTCTTAAAACAGTGTTGAGCCAGAGAACTACCGTATGTCTTAAAACAGTGTTGAGCCAGAGAACTACCGTATGTCTTAAGTGTTGAGCCAGAGAACTACCGTATGTCTTAAAACAATGTTGAGCCAGAGAACTACCGTATGTCTTAAAACAATGTTGAGCAAGAGAACTACCGTATGTCTTAAAACAATGTTGAGCCAGAGAACTACCGTATGTCTTAAAACAATGTTGAGCCAGAGAACTACCGTATGTCTTAAAACAATGTTGAGCCAGAGAACTACCGTATGTCTTAAAACAATGTTGAGCCAGAGAACTACCGTATGTCTTAAAACAATGTTGAGTCAGAGAACTACCGTATGTCTTAAAACAATGTTGAGCAAGAGAACTACCGTATGTCTTAAAACAGTGTTGAGCCAGAGAACTACCGTATGTCTTAAAACAGTGTTGAGCCAGAGAACTACCGTATGTCTTAAAACAGTGTTGAGCCAGAGAACTACCGTATGTCTTAAAACAGTGTTGAGCCAGAGAACTACCGTATGTCTTAAAACAGTGTTGAGCCAGAGAACTACCGTATGTCTTAAAACAGTGTTGAGCCAGAGAACTACCGTATGTCTTAAAACAGTGTTGAGGCAGAGAACTACCGTATGTCTTAAGTGTTGAGCCAGAGAACTACCGTATGTCTTAAAACAGTGTTGAGCAAGAGAACTACCGTATGTCTTAAAACAGTGTTGAGCCAGAGAACTACCGTATGTCTTAAAACAGTGTTGAGCCAGAGTCTGCTTCTCAGGAAGTTGTTATCGTGTAAATATAACGGAAACCAATACATTTTTTCCGGTAAACTCACACAAATTATTTTATTATTATAAAATATCATTAAAAGTAATTAGTATTTTTCAGTCAGCTTAACATTTAATATTTGTTGTAGGTCACGTAAGTCACCTAAGTAAGACACGTAAGTCACGTAAGTAAGCCACGTAAGTCACGTAAGTAAGCCACGTAAGTCACGTAAGTAAGCCACGTAAGTCACGTAAGTCACGTAAGTAAGCCACGTAAGTCACGTAAGTCACGTAAGTAAGCCACGTAAGTCACGTAAGTTGGTGTCAACATTACCGCGGACTATCGCGGTTTTCTTACGTGCTGGAAGTATAAAACTGTGCCAGTGAACGTATAAAGTACATTTCTACAGCGCTGCAAAACAACCTGGCAAACAACAACAACTTTTGTGCCAATTATAAGGAAAAAAGTTGTCCAGACTCCGAATTGCAAATAAATAACATAAAATAACTTTTATGGAAGAGGACAGAAAGCCGCTCTGAAAATAGAGTATAATACATAGTGCAATATTGTAAAAAATAGTGGTAGAGTAGTGTATACGTAAGATACCTCAATAAATGGGGAAAAATTAAGAGGGAAGTTTTTTTTTGCCAGTGGTTTGAACTGGTGATGTAAACAGTGTAAACAATAGCCAGCAATCACAAGATTCTGCTACACAACTCAATAGTTTAAGAATTCCCTACATTTTGCTAACTTATCCTATGTATAACCAGTGATGCCACAGACTACGATTTTCTGGAAATACGGAAATCTAGGATTTTAACAATAAGATATTACGGAGTTGCCGGTGGCACTTGTGAAAATAAGAGTAGACTTACGAAACTATAATAATAGAATAATATCTTTATTTACTACAAGTACATGTACAAGGTATACAGGCCTAGCTGACATCAATGACATACTACTATATAGAAAGTCCCTTCTTATGCTGAGCATTTCGGGCAAATTAGGTCAGTTTTGTCCCAGGATGCGACCCACACGACTACATAAGGGGGATTACCAATAGACCCCTGGCTGTCTTCAAGAAGGCACTGGACAGGCACCTAAAGTCAGAACCTGACCAGCCGGGCTGTGGTTCGCACTTCAGGTTGCGTTCGGCCAGGAGTAAGAGCCTGGTTGATCAGGCCCTGATCCACCATGAGGCCTGGTCACAGACCGGGCCGCGGGGCGTTGACCCCCGAAACCTTCTCCAGGAATACTCCAGTCGACTAACACCCAGGTACCCATTTTAGTGATGGGTGAACATAGACAACCGGTGTAAGGAAACACGTTCAATGTTTCCACCCCTTCTCCGGGAATCGAACCCGGACCCTCGCTGTGTGAAGCGAGATCTTATGCCACCAAGCCACGGGTTAATACGAGTGGCAAATTGAAATTTACACAACTCAGAGTGAGTGACGACCTGTGTTAATAAAGTCAACTAATGGTACAAATTTGAAGCCGATCGAAGAGTCATTGTTCTGATTCCAACGATTCCAAGTTTTTCTTACTACTCTACTGTGTTAGCAAATTTGCCTACATGCAAGTTATCTAGCACTGTCCTGGCACTATTTTTGCGCTGTCCTAGAACTATATTTGCACTGTCCTGGCACTCGAGGCATCAGCCATTGAATACGGAAGTTGTTCAGAAGAGGTCAACTGAAAAATATTGAACTTGGTTTAACAGAAATAAAAACGTCCCAAAATTTTACTCAATGAAATGATCAACTCTAAGCCAAGACATGAAGTTTACTCTCAGCTATACCTGGAGGGTATACCTGGAGAGTATACCTGGAGGGTATACCTGGAGAGTATACCTGGAGAGTATACCTGGAGGGTATACCTGGAGGGTATACCTGGAGGGTATACCTGGAGAGTATACCTGGAGAGTATACCTGGAGGGTATACCTGGAGAGTATACCTGGAGAGTATACCTGGAGAGTATACCTGGAGGGTATACCTGGAGAGTATACCTGGAGGGTATACCTGGAGAGTATACCTGGAGGTATACCTGGAGAGTATACCTGGAGGGATACTGGAGAGTATACCTGGAAGTATACCTGGAGAGTATACCTGGAGGGTATACCTGGAGAGTATACCTGGAGAGTATACCTGGAGGGTATACCTGGAGAGTATACCTGGAGGGAATACGTGGAGTATACGTGGAGAGTATACCTGAGAGTATACCTGGAGAGTATACCTGAGGGATACGGAGTATACCTGGAGGTATACCTGGAGGTATACCTGAGGGTATACCTGGAGGGTATACCGGAGAGTATACCTGGAGAGTATACCTGAGAGTATACCTGGAGAGCATACCTGGAGAGTATACCTGGAGGGTATACCTGGAGAGTATACCTGAGAAGTATACCTGGGGGTATACCTGGAGAGTATACCTGAGGGTATACCTGGAGAGTATACCTGGAGAGTATACCTGGAGGAGTATACCTGGAGAACATACCTGGAGAGTATACCTGGAGGGTATACTGGAGAGATATATGGAGAGTATACCTGGAGGTATACCGAGATATACTGAGGATACCTGGAGGGTATACCTGGAGAGTATACCTGGAGGGTATACCTGGGGGGTATACCTGGAGAGTATACCTGGTGAGTATACCTGGAGGGTATACCTGGGGTATACCTGGAGAGTATACCTGGGATACTGAGGTATACCTGGAGAGTATACCTGGAGAGTATACTGGAGGGTATACCTGGAGGGTATACCTGGAGAATATACCTGGAGTATACCTGGAGGTATACTGGAGGATATACCTGGAGAGTATACCTGGAGAGTATACCTGGAGGGTATACCTGGAGGGTATACCTGGAGAGTATACCTTTAGGGTATACCTGGAGGATATACCTGGAGAGTATACCTGGTGAGTATACCTGGAGGGTATACCTGTAGGGTATACCTGGAGAGTATACCTGGAGAGTATACCTAAAGAGTATACCTGGAGAGCATACCTGGAGAGTATACATGGAGGGTATACCTGGAGAGTATACCTGGAGAATATACCTGGCGGGTATACCTGGAGAGTATACTTGGAGGGTATACCTGGAGAGTATACCTGGAGAGTATACCTGGAGGATAAACCTGGATAACATACCTGGAGAGTATACCTGGAGGGTATATATGGAGAGTATATATGGAGAGTATACCTGGAGGGTATACCTGGAGAGTATACCTGGAAGGTATACCTGGAGAATATACCTGGAGGGTATACCTGGAGAGTGTACCTAAGGGGTATACCTGGACAATATACCTGGAGGGTATACCTGGAGAGTGTTCCTAAGGGGTATACCTGGAGAATATATCTGGAAGATATACCTGGAAACTATACCTAAAGGGTATTCCTGGACAGTACATCTGGAGGGTATACCTGGATAATATACATGGAGGGTATACCTGGATAATATACATGGAGGGTATACCTGGAGAGTGTACCTTTAGGGTATACCTGGAAAGGGTTTCGGGGGGTCAACACTCCCGCGTCTTGGTCTTTGACCAGGCCTTGTGGTGGATCACAGTCTGATCAACCAGTCTGTTACTGCTGGCTGCACGCACACCCACGTATGAACCACAGCCCTGCTGGTTAGGAACTGACTTTAGGTGCCTGAACATGATAGTTGTTCCAAGAATTTGGTCCTTGTTAACGTATACAAGTGTAGAATTTTTTAAGTCGAATGGATGACTCATTCTCGAATTATGAGCGAAATAAAATAGAAAAGTTTCAGGAAGAAGAAAAAAAAGAAAAATTGGGGCAACATCTTCAGGGTCCTCCCTCGGGGATAACAACATCTTCAGGGTCCTCCCTCGGGGATAACAACATCTTCAGGGTCCTCCTCGGGGATAACAACATCTTCAGGGTCCTCCCTCGGGGATAACAACATCTTCAGGGTCCTCCCTCGGGGATAACAACATCTTCAGGGTCCTCCCTCGGGGATAACAACATCTTCAGGGTCCTCCCTCGGGGATAACAACATCTTCAGGGTCCTCCCTCGGAGGTAACAACATCTTCAGAGTCCTCCCTCGGTGATAACAACATCTTCAGAGTCCTCCTCGGGGATAACAACATCTTCAGGGTCCTCCTCGGGGATAACAACATCTTCAGGGTCCTCCTCGGGGATAACAACATCTTCAGGGTCCTCCCTCGGTGATAAACACATCTTCAGAGTCCTCCCTCGGGGATAACAACATCTTCAGGGTCCTCCCTCGGGGATAACATGGCGTCCTGTTATCGATTACAGGAAACTGAATGCCTGTACCATCCCAGACCGATTTCCATTGCCAGTTCTGAATGACCTGTTACAGAACATTGGCGATAACAAGGTCTTTTCGACTCTTGATCTTCTTCAAGGGTTTTGGCAGATCCCTCTTGATGACCAAAGCAAAGAACTAACAGCGTTCTCTACGCCTACTGGTCATTATCAGTTCAAGAGAATGCCCTTCGGCTTGCGCGGAAGCCCGATCACGTTCAGTCGTCTAATGACAACGATTTTCCGTACTCTCCTAGGTGGCACGCTCATGGTCTACCTAGACGATCTCATTGTGATGTCCCAAGATGTTCCTACGCATCTCGTAAAACTTGAGCGGGTACTGGAAAAACTAGCCAAGGCTAATCTTAAGGTGAAGCTTTCTAAATGCCAGTTCCTTAAGCAGGAAATAAAGTTTCTGGGCCACGTAGTGACTCAGAGCGGCATCAAGACAGACGAGTCTAAAATCTCAGCTGTGCGAAAGTTCCCTAGCGGATACTGTCCGCTCCTTCGTAGGCCTAGCCGGATTCTACCGCACTTTCATAGCCGGTTTCTCCACCTTAGCTGCACCCTTGACGCAGCTCCTTAAGAAAGATGTTCCCTTTGAGTGGACGTGTGACCAAGAAAGAGCTTTCGTCACACTTAAAAATAGGTTAACATCAGCCCCAGTCCTTAGGTTCCCTGATTTCACCAAAGCGTTCACCTTGACGACAGATGACAGCAAAGTTGGCATCGGTGCAGTCTTGTCGCAGGAATCTAATGGTAAGCAACAGCCAATAGCTTATGCTAGCCGTGTTCTTACCAAAGCTGAAGTCAATTACTCTGTGACAGAGCTAGAAGCCTTAGCCATCGTCTGGGCTTTGAACCACTTCAGAGACATTATTTACCAGATCCTATCAAGATTTACACGGATCATCTGCCGTTATTATCCCTTTTTGCAAACAAGAATCTCTCTGGGAAACATGCTCGGTGGTCTCTCACCTTTAACGACTACAATCCCGAAGTCTGCTATGTACCGGGTAAGCAAAATGTCGTGGCTGACGCCTTGTCGAGGCATATAGCCTTTGTCAGTGCAGACAACTCGTTCTCCGTCGAGGACCTAGAGAGAGCCCAACGGCGGGACCCGGTGTGGTCACCAGTCCTTCGATTCCTAACCAAGGAGGACGTTGGCCCGCGGGTCAAGTCGCCCGTTCCGCTGACAGACTTAGTGGTCAATCAAGGAGTACTGTGTCGTGTAGCTCGACTAGTGGACCCCGGCAGAACCGTACACCAACTGGTGATACCGGAGTCCCTGGTACCCGCGACTCTCAACTTGATCCACGATGTCCCAGGCGCAGCGCACCCCGGGAAGGACCGCAGCATCAAACAGGCTAGAATGAAATATTTCTGGCCTAAGATGGCAGCGGAAATTGCCAAGTATGTACACCAGTGTGTCGTTTGCTTACAACACAAGGGTACTGTCACGGGTCCCAATCCCATTCTGAAGTATCCCATTACAAAGGAGCCCTGGGAGAGAACTTCTGTCGACCTGTTGACGAATTTCTCGACCTCGGAGAAGGGTAATAAACACCTGCTTGTAATGGTAGATAACTTGACGCGGTACTGCGAGTTAGTACCCATCCCTGACAAAACGGCCGAGACAGTCGCAAATGCTTTCCGTGAGCGTATCGTTCCCTCAAGAGTGCGTCATACCTGCCCACGTGTTCTCCTGTCAGACAATGGGTCGGAGTTCATAAATGCCACAATGAAGGACCTTTGTTCCAGGTTTGACATTCACCAAGCACCAGTAGCTCCACGTCACCCGGCGAGTAATGGTCTTGCTGAACGTACAAACCGCAAAGTTCTGGAGGTGCTCAGAGTAACCGTTAATCCGAGTTGTACTACATGGGATGACGCTATTCCAGATGTTCAGTGTACATTGAACTCTTCCCTCAACAGCTCGATTGGCGAGACACCCCATTTTGCCTTGTACAGCTATGATAATCGTTTACCGTACGAAATCCTGTTTGCTCCGCCTAGCCCAATCTATGACGCCGATAACACCGGTATAGTTAAGATGCGGACCACACAGCTTGTCTTCCAGCGAGTACGTGAGAACCTAATAAAAGCCACAGATAGTTCACGTCTTATCACAACGCCCACGCTAAGGAAAGTAAGGTGGAACCAGGTTGCAAAGTTATGTTGCTCAACCCGACGCAGACCCCTGGTATGCATAAACTTGTCCCCAAGTTTGTCGGACCTTACCGTGTCCTACGACAGCTCCGCGGCAATAAGTTCGAGGTGAGGGAGATAGCTACCGGAACTATCAGAGAAGCTCACCTTGACCACATGAAGTATATTGATCATGTGCAAGCTGAAGCAGAGCTGGAATCGCGGGCATTGCAAAGCCACAATCAGACTCAAACTAGTGACAACCCATCTAGTTCTTCACCCGCTATCCCTACGACAGATGACAGTCCTGTAAGGCTCCATAGTTATGGCCTGAGACCCCGGACAGCAGTACATTTCTGTGACATTGACATACCTACTGACTTGTCCGACTCCTACGCTAGCTACGCTAATTGTTTGCTTGCAGAAATGGGGATTAATGCGCATACATTGTATAGTTAGTAAATAATGGAGTCAGGGTGGACAACACCATGTAAATATGTAAAATTTATTCTTAGAGGGTACCCGTAGTATAATGAATTCCATGGAAATAATGTTATTGTGAGTATGTGCACCCAGTGCGTCTTGTAAAGCCTGTATAAAGGCAAGGGCAATATCGCCCTTTTGAGTTAAATGTCACACCTTAGGAAATGCTACTGTCAGTCATTGTTTGCAGATGTGAGGATGCTACAGCACTCATGGATGTGCAGTCAAGTTGACGTCTGGCCCTGTGGACAACCTGTATATAGAAGACTCTAGTTCCTGTGTCAGCATTGGCTTGTTCTGTCCTCCGTCCAGCTGTACGGGCAGGCCGATTTTCTCTTCCCAGACTAAGTGGGAGAGTTTTTTTTCGGCCTGCACCGGCAATATCCTGTTGTAAGTGTCAGGTGACCGGAAGCCAGTCCCCCCTGGGTAACCTTGCTTGCTTGTTTACACCTTCGTGCCCGCCAGTATTGTCGTGTCGAGACGACACGCGGTAGGTGGCCGAGCGGATGTAAACAGCCTATCCAGAGGCTGTTTCAAACTGCGCGGCACTATGGTGCTGCCCTCTATAGGCCTATCAAGGTCGGGCTGGTCAGCCATGCTTCTTCCTCACTTCGACGGCCTACCTCACTGAACCAGGATCTACCCTAACTGGCTCCCGGTCCCCTCACGCTCTGCCCAGTTTATACCTACACCTTGCCATTAATAAACTGAGTCTAGTCATCGGCCGTATCTCTGCACCTACGCTATCATTCTACTGCCCAAAGTAAGCAGCCAAGACAAGAGACTTAACACAGGTACTCCTACAGGTACTGAGAGGCCCCTGGGTTTCAGGTACTGTGAGGACCCTGGGTTTCAGGTACTGTGAGGACTCTGGGCTACAGGTACTGTGAGGACCCTGGGCTACAGGTACTGTGAGGACCCTGGGCTACAGGTACTGTGAGGACCCTGGGCTACAGGTACTGTGAGGACCCTGGGCTACAGGTACTGTGAGGACCCTGGACTACAGGTACTGTGAGGACCCTGGGTTTCAGGTACAGTGAGGACCCTGGGCTACAGGTACTGTGAGGACCCTGGGCTACAGGTACTGTGAGGACCCTGGGCTACAGGTACTGTGACTACCCTGGGCTACAGGTACTGTGAGGACCCTGGACTACAGGTACTGTGAGGACCCTGGGTTTCAAGTACTGTGAGGACCCTGGGCTACAGGTACTGTGAGGACCCTGGGCTACAGGTACTGTGAGACCCTGACTACAGGTACTGTGAGGACCCTGGGTTTCAGGTACAGTGAGGACCCTGGGCTACAGGTACTGTGAGGACCCTGGGCTACAGGTACTGTGAGCACCCTTGGCTACAGGTACTGTGAGGACCCTGGGCTACAGATATTGTGAGAACCCTGGGCTACAGTTATTGTGAGGACCTTGTGCTACAGGTACTGTAAGGCCCTGAGTTACAGGTACTGTGAGGCCCTTGGGCTACAGGTACTGTGAGGAACCTGGGCTACAGGTGCTGTGAGGACCCTGGGCTACAAATACTGTGTGGACCCTGGGCTACAGGTGCTGTGAGGACCCCTAGCTACAGATACTGTGAGGACCCTGGACTACAGGTACTGTGAGGACCCTGGACTACAGGTACTGTGAGGACCCTGGGCTACAGGTACTGTGAGGACCCTGGGCTACAGGTGCTGTGAGGACCCTGGGCTACAGGTGCTGTGAGGACCCTGGGCTACAGGTACTGTGAGGACCCTGGGTTACAGGTACTGTGAGGACCCTGGGTTACAGGTGATGTGATGACCCTGGGCTACAAGTGCTGTGAGGACCCTGGGCTACAGGTACTGTGAGTACCCTGGGCTACAGGTACTGTGAGGACCCTGGGTTACAGGTACTCTGAGGACCCTGGGCTACAGGTACTCTGAGGAACCTGGGCTCCAGGTACTGTGAGGACCCTGGGCTACAGGTGCTGTGAGGACCCTGGGCTACAGGTGCTGTGAGGACCCTGGGCTACAGGTACTGTGAGGACCCTGGGTTACAGGTACTGTGAGGACCCTGGGTTACAGGTGATGTGAGGACCCTGGGCTACAAGTGCTGTGAGGACCCTGGGCTACAGGTACTGTGAGGACCCTGGGCTACAGGTACTGTGAGGACCCTGGGTTACAGGTACTCTGAGGACCCTGGGCTACAGGTACTGTGAGGAACCTGGGCTCCAGGTACTGTGAGGACCCTGGACTACAGGTACTGTGAGAACCCTGAGCTACAGGTACTGTGAGGACCCTGGGCTACAGGTACTCTGAGGGCCCCCTGGGCTACAAGTACTCTGAGGGCCCACTGGGATACAGGTACTCTGAGGGCCCCCTGGGCTACAGGTACTCTGAGGGCCCACTGGGCTACAGGTACTCTGAGGGCCCCCTGGGCTACAGGTACTCTGAGGGCCCCTTGGGACGGTACTCTGAGGGCCCACTGGGCTACAGGTACTCTGAGGGCCCCCTGGGCACAGGTACTATGAGGGCCCCCTGGGCTACAGGTACTCTGAGGGCCCCCTGGGCTACAGGTACTCTGAGGGCCCACTGGGCTACAGGTACTCTGAGGGCCCACTGGGCTACAGGTACTCTGAGGGCCCCCTGGGCAACAGGTACTATGAGGGCCCCCTGGGCTACAGGTACTCTGAGGGCCCCAGTGATATTTTCAAAAGGAAAAAAGTTAAAAGAAATACTAAATATATTTTTACAATGTTAACCAAAATTAAATTTAAAACATTTGCTTTGCGCAGTTTCCTGGAAACAAGTGTTTACAAAACATCAGTAAATTGTAAGTTGTTGAGAACATCTCTGGAGGCCCTCCAGCTAGCGGAGGCCCTCCAGCTGGCGGAGACCCTCCAGCTGGCGGAGGCCCTCCAGCTGGCGGAGGCCCTCCAGCTAGCGGAGGCCCTCCAGCTGGCGGAGGCCCCTGGGACGCAGCCCCTAAAGCCCATTCTGCCTTAATCCGGTCCTGCGTTTCCCCAAGAAACAAGAGCATTACTCCGAGTCAAAATACCCAGTACAAATTTCCTGGGAAGTAATAGGAATGACGCTTGACGGTCTGCACCACACCACAGGCGGTGTCCATCATATGGAAAATCCATGAAACTTTAACACAAATTCATAATAATTTATACAAATCCGGTGAATTCTGATTATTACGTCATTTCCGCTTGTGAGTCACTGAGGTGAGTCCCGAGTGAGCAGAGTGAACCCCGCGTCACTGAGGTGAGTCCCGAGTGAGCAGAGTGAACCCCGCAGAGTTGTGGCTGCTCCCTCACTAGTAAGGTCACCTCAACCTCATCACACCCACCACTCAACCCAACCTTCTAATTTATCTAGCATCAGTTACAGTAGTGAGACTGATACTGAGATGAAGGTTCCCTCCTAGTAAGATTTAATTCACCGATATTACATGCTATAAAGTCGACATTATAATTTTAAACTTGACATTAAATGCTTAAATATTTCAGGGAGACAGCGGTGAGATCCAGTTCTAAATAATTCATATTGACTTTCAGAGAGTCAGCCAGCGAGGACCGTGAAGGGAGACGTAACAAATAGTTACGTCTTTTAAGAAGAGAAAGTTCACGTCTTACCCTCATAACATAAAGCTGTGTCACTGTGGTAATAGTGACCTCGGTGACCTGAGTCATGCGTAGATCCTTCACTTGACCACACTGCAGGTCTCGCTGCCTCATAACATAGTGTCACTGTGGTAATAGTGACCTCGGTGACCTGAGTCATGCGTGGATTCTTCACTTGACCACACTGCAGGTCTCGCTCTCACAAACACCTGTCCAAGTCTCCCAGCAAACAATGTAATCGATTTTCCAGCAGGAATGTGTAAATCGATAGGCAATGAGTCGCTTTCCTCAGTAAGCCTCATAATGTTTGCAGCAGAAATATTGTTATGAAGAAACTCTCTTATTTGACGTAGCTGGATGTAACAAAAATGTTGATGGATATAACAGTAATCTTTCTTGATATGTAGAAATCTTTCGTGATATTGCAAAAATTTTTTTTTGGATATATGGTAGAAATCTTTCGTAATATTATACCCCTCAAGGGAGGTTCCTTGACGCTGGTGAGGGGCTCTTGATCTAGGGAATTGGATCTGTGCTTCAGTTAACTGAATTGAGTCTGAATACCTTCCATCCCCCACAGGTGCTGTATAATCCTACAGGTTTAGCTCTCCCCCATGATAATAATAATTTCGAAATATAGCCAAGAATCTTTCTCGATATAATAGAAATCTTACTTGACACAGCAAAAATCTTTCTTGAAATAGAAGAAATATTTTCTTGAGGCCGTAGATGTCCCGCTCCAGACACAAGATATGAACTATGAACGTTCCATCAGACTTTATATAACTTTGTCTTATATAACTCTAGTTCCTCTCTATTTCTTGTCTATCATGTTTTTTTTATTACTTTCAGTATTCACTTAAAAGCAAATTGACTTCCCATTTAAATATTGTTTAAATTTAGACTCCCTCAGAGAGGCAGTATAACAGATCTTACAGTGCAAGAAACTAGACTCCCTCAGAGAGGCAGTATAACAGATCTTACAGTGCAAGAAACTAGACTCCCTCAGAGAGGCAGTATAACAGATATTACAGTGCAAGAAACTAGACTCCCTCAGAGAGGCAGTATAACAGATCTTACAGTGCAAGAAACTAGACTCCCTCAGAGAGGCAGTATAACAGATCTTACAGTGCAAGAAACTAGACTCCCCTAGAGAGGCAGTATAACAGATCTTACAGTGCAAGAAACTAGACTCCCTCAGAGAGGCAGTATAACAGATCTTACAGTGCAAGAAACTAGACTCCCTCAGAGAGGCAGTATAACAGATCTTACAGTGCAAGAAACTAGACTCCCCTAGAGAGGCAGTATAACAGATCTTAAAGTGCAAGTAACTAGACTCCCTCAGACAGGCAGTATAACAGATCTTACAGTGCAAGAAACTAGACTCCCTCAGAGAGGCAGTATAACAGATCTTAAAGTGCAAGTAACTAGACTCCCTCAGAGAGGCAGTATAACAGATCTTACAGTGCAAGAAACTAGACTCCCTCAGAGAGGCAGTATAACAGATCTTAAAGTGCAAGTAACTAGACTCCCTCAGAGAGGCAGTATAACAGATCTTACAGTGCAAGTAACTAGACTCCCTCAGAGAGGCAGTATAACAGATCTTACAGTGCAAGTAACTAGACTCCCTAGAGAGGCAGTATAACAGATCTTACAGTGCAAGTAACTAGACTCCCCAGGAGGCAGTATAACAGATCTTACAGTGCAGTAACTAGACTCCCTAGAGGCAGTATAACAGATCTTACAGTGCAAGTAACTAGACCACTAGAGAGGCAGTATAACAGATCTTACAGTGCAAGTAACTAGACTCCCTCAGAGCAGATATAACAATCTACAGTGCAAGTAACTAGACTCCCTCAGAGAGGCAGTATAACAGATCTTACAGTGCAAGTAACTCATTCTAACATTGTTTGAAGTGACAAAAGGTGAACGTAAAAGAGGTGACTCATCATGTGTTGCAAACGTGTTGTAAGGGATGTACACAGCAGGTAGCACGTCACAGAGACAGTGTTGTAAGAGAGGTACACAGCAGGTAGCACGTCACAGAGACAGTGTTGTAAGGGAGGTACACAGCAGGTAGCACGTCACAGAGACAGTGTTGTAAGAGAGGTACACAGCAGGTAGCACGTCACAGAGACAGTGTTGTAAGAGAGGTACACAGCAGGTAGCACGTCACAGAGACAGTGTTGTAAGAGAGGTACACAGCAGGTAGCACGTCACAGAGATAGTGTTGTAAGGGAGGTACACAGCAGGTAACACGTCACAGAGACAGTGTTGTAAGGGAGGTACACAGCAGGTAGCACGTCACAGAGATAGTGTTGTTAGGGAGGTACACAGCAGGTAACACGTCACAGAGACAGTGTTGTAAGGGAGGTACACAGCAGGAAGCACGTCACAGAGACAGTGTTGTAAGGGAGGTACACAGCAGGTAGCACGTTACAGTGACAGTGTTGTAAGAGAGGTACACAGCAGGTAACACGTCACAGAGACAGTGTTGTAAGAGTGGTACACAGCAGGTAACACGTCACAGAGACAGTGTTGTAAGAGAGGTACACAGCAGGTAACACGTCACAGTGACAGTGTTGTAAGAGTGGTACACAGCAGGTAACACGTCACAGAGACAGTGTTGTAAGAGAGGTACACAGCAGGTAACACGTCACAGTGACAGTGTTGTAAGAGGGTACACAGCAGGTAACACGTCACAGAGACAGTGTTGTAAGAGAGGTACACAGCAGGTAACACGTCACAGGACAGTGTTGTAAGAGAGGTACACAGCAGGTAGCACGTCACAGAGACAGTGTTGTAAGGGAGGTACACAGCAGGTAACACGTCACAGTGACAGTGTTGTAAGAGAGGTACACAGCAGGTAACACGTCACAGAGACAGTGTTGTAAGAGAGGTACACAGCAGGTAACACGTCACAGTGACAGTGTTGTAATAGTGGTACACAGCAGGTAACACGTCACAGTGACAGTGTTGTAAGAGTGGTACACAGCAGGTAACACGTCACAGAGACAGTGTTGTGAGGGAGGTACACAGCAGGTAACACGTCACAGTGACAGTGTTGTAAGAGGTACACAGCAGGTAACACGTCACAGTGACAGTGTTGTAAGAGGTACACAGCAGGTAACACGTCACAGTGACAGTGTTGTAAGAGGTACACAGCAGGTAACACGTCACAGTGACAGTGTTGTAAGAGGTACACAGCAGGTAACACGTCACAGTGACAGTGTTGTAAGAGGTACACAGCAGATAACACGTCACAGTGACTGTGTTGTAAGAGGTACACAGCAGGTAACACTTCACAGTGACAGTGTTGTAAGAGGTACACAGCAGGTAACACTTCACAGTGACAGTGTTGTAAGAGGTACACAGCAGGTAACACGTCACAGTGACAGTGTTGTAAGAGGTACACAGCAGGTAACACTTCACAGTGACAGTGTTGTAAGAGGTACACAGCAGGTAACACGTCACAGTGACAGTGTTGTAAGAGGCACACAGCAGGTAACACGTCACAGAGACAGTGTTGTAAGAGTGGTACACAGCAGGTAACACGTCACAGTGACAGTGTTGTAAGAGGCACACAGCAGGTAACACGTCACAGAGACAGTGTTGTAAGAGTGGTACACAGCAGGTAACACGTCACAGAGACAGTGTTGTAAGAGGTACACAGCAGGTAACACGTCACAGAGACAGTGTTGTAAGAGTGGTACACAGCAGGTAACACGTCACAGAGACAGTGTTGTAAGAGGTACACAGCAGGTAACACGTCACAGAGACAGTGTTGTAAGAGGTACACAGCAGGTAACACGTCACAGAGACAGTGTGGTGCTACACGCCAGGTAACTCATAATGACGTGGCAACATCTCTACCGTCAGTACGTTTCGTTGTTGTTATTATTAGTAAGGTTACTGCGTGGTGGCCATGTGCCACATACTGCGTGTTAGCTATGTGCCACATACTGCGTGCTGGCCATAATGCCACATACTGCGTATTAACTATGTACCACATACTGCATTAACTATATGCTACATACTGCGTGTTAGCTATGTTCCACATAATGTGTGCTAGCCATGTGCCACATACTGCGTATTAACTATGTACCACATACTGCATTAGCTATGTGCTACATACTGCGTGTTAGCTATGTACCACATACTGCGTGTTAGCTATGTACCACATACTGCGTATTAGCTATGTGCTACATACTGCGTGTTAGCTATGTACCACATACTGCGTGTTAGCTATGTACCACATACTGCGTATTACCTATGTGCTACATACTGGGGTGTTAACTACGTGCTACATACTGCGTAGTGGTCATGTTGAACTGCGTGGTGGCCATGTGGCACATACTGTATGATGGCCATGGGGAACATATTGCATGGTGGCCATGTGGCACATACTGCATAGTGGTCATGTGGAACATACAGCGTAGCGACCATGTTGAACATGCAGCCTGGTGGCCATATTGAACATACTGAATGGTGGCCTTGTGCCACATACTGTGTAGTGGCTTTGTGCTACATACTGCGTGGTGGCCATATTTAATATACTGTGTGGTGGCCATGTTGAACATACTCCGTGGTGGGCATGTGCCACATACTGCGTAGTGAACCATGTTGAGCATACTGCCTGGTGGCCACCCATTATACCTGGAGGGTGTTGTGAGAGTCAACGCCCCCGCGGCCCGGTCCATGACCAGGCCTCAAGGTGGATCAGGGCCTGATCAACCAGGCTGTTACTGCTGTCCGCACGCACTCCAACGTACGAACCACAGCCCGGTTGGTCAGGTACTGACGTTAGGTGTCTGTTCAGTTCCTTCTTGAAGACAGCCAGGGGTCTACCTGAAGGGTGATCCTGCTGGTGAACAGTCTTGGGCCCCTGATACTTATTGTGTTATCTCTTAGTGTTCTCACGGCGCCCCTGCTTTTCGTTGGGGTGTTGCACTGCTTGCCGAGTCTTTTGCTTTTAAAGGGAGTGATGTCTGTGTGCAGATTTGGAGCTAGTCCTAGGATTTTCCAGGTGTTAATTATGATGTATCTTTCTCGCCTGTATTCGAAGGAGTACAGATCAAGAGACTTCAACCGTTCCAGGTAATTTAGGTGCTTTATTGTACTTTACGTGCAGTGAAAGTTCTCTGTATATTCTCCAGATCTGCAGTTTCGCCTGCCTTGAAAGGGGCCGTTAGTGTACCGGAGTATTTCAGCCTAGAGAGAACAACTGATTTAGAGAGAATCATCACAAGCTTGGCATTAATTGTTTTGAAGGTTCTCATTATCCATTCTATCATTTTCCTAGCAGATGTGATAATGACATTGTTGCGATCTTTGAAAATGAGATTCTCTGACATTATCACTCCCAAGTCCTTCACATTAGTTTTCTGCTCTATATTGAGGTTGGAATTTGTTTTATACTCCGATCCACTTTTTATTTCCTCAAGCTTTCCAGAACGGAGTAATTGAAATTTGTCATCATTGAACTTCATATTGTTTTTTGTTACCCATTTGAAGACTTGATTTATATCCGCTTGGAGATTTGCAGTGTCCTCATTGGATGGAACTGATGCAAATTTTGAGTATTGTCAGCAAAGCAAGACAATACTCAATACATCTCTGTCTATGTCAGATATTAGGATGATGAAAAGAATATTAGCGAGAACTGTACCTTGTGAAACAGAACTTATCTCTGTATCTGTATTACAAACACAAGTATAGTATGGCCTGTGTATATGGTCATAATGGGATTAAAGTGGAGCAAACAAAACTCAACAATAGTATATGACTTGTATTTTCCTTCACCAAAATTTAACAATCTTGTATTTACAAGTATGTACACTATGTACAATATTTACAGTGGAGGAATAATTAGTATACAACATGGTGAAACAAAAGGGCAAAAGCAAAAGCCAGAGAATGCACCGTGCTCAACCAGCAGCCCAGACAAGTCTGTTAATTCGCTTACCACAAGTGAATCACGTTGCTGCAGTTTTGGCGGGCTTGTCTGTGATTGGCCAATGAACCAAGATACTGATTTAACAACGGCTTTCCCAATGATTGTTAAATCCTTAGCACCCAGTTCGCTGGTTGGGAGGCAGCCTATATGGGAATGTGACATACGCCGAATTAAATGTAACATACTCGTCGCATGCCACAAGCTGCCTCTGACTTAACTCTCTGTGTTGTCTTGGTTAGAAAGTTAAAGATCCATCTGCCCACATTTCCAGTTATTAATTTATCACGCATTTTGTGTGTTATTACACCATGATCACATTTGTCGAAGACTTTTGCAAAGTCTGCATATACTACATCTGCATTCTGTTTGTCCTGTAAGTACATCCAACACCATGCCATAGTCGTCCAGTAGTTGTGAGAGGCAGGAACAACTTGCTCTGAACCCATACTGCCTTGTGTGGTGACTATGTTATGACCATATGACACATAATGTGTGGTGACCATGTGCCACATACTGTGTAGTGATCAGTCGACAGATGTTCGTAAAGATTCTATATCTCTTTTTGGATGTTAACAAGGACTCCTGTCCGTGCTTGGTAGTCGTACAACTTTAGAAGTTCGGGAGAGAGGATGTATCGGCGACTTCCCACTCAATACATCCATCCTTTATGGATCCTGCTCCCTATTTTAAGACAACGTCTGTTGTAGGCCTACCAGACCAGCAGCAAGAACTGGCAAGAAACAAAGAAAACACCAGTTACCAGATAGTCACATATATATAACACAAAGGAAAGACAAGGGTGATATTATTTTTACTTCAATGTCATTACTAGTAACCATATTAAAAACCCTAAGAACAATGTTAGATTACCTGATCGTGAGAGAAGTGGAGGTGAAGTGACTAACTTAACTCCAGACAAAACCCAGGTAATAATAATACTACGAGGATTGTAAAGCAGCCACCGCGCACCAGGAGATACCTGAATCTTTGTTCTGGAGTCGATGTGACCATATCGACTCCAGGCTGAGGGATTGATTACCTCAAATTCCTCTTTTTCTTCCATCTTTCGCCGCATTGGACTGAAGAAGCCACTGGTTGGCGAAACGTTTCCAGAATAAATATAACCAAATGTTGCACAAGTGTCTTATATATCAACTTGTCGGTTTTCTAAACCATTTATTCACATCTTTGAATCAGTCCAATAGATGGCAGGACTGACGGTGACACTCTGCTGCAGTCTTCCCTCAATCTGAAATACCTTTAATACACGAAAATATTTAAAACCTTTTACCTCACAGTCCTTTTCTTCTCTTGTTTCGATCAGTTTGTATTTATTTGAGATTTTTATATCCGTAAGGCATTACTTTGCTCTTGTCTGTTGTAACTGTCCAAACCTCTAAATACTCGATCTGGATGCTGCACTTTTAGTCAAGTTCACTATGTTGTTATTTTATTATTCGTCCGAAATTTTTGGGATTAGCAAACTTATATATTTTTGGAAACGTTAAGACATAAATATTCTATAATCCAGTGTTTCCATTTGCGCTGAAACACTCAAGGCCGTCGTATTCAAATTTCAAAATGGCCGCTTCATTTTAGATATACTATTCTGATATCTGCGCTTCTAATTAACTTATATACGTAAATAAATAGTTTAAGCCCATGTTTTCAGGGTCAGAGAATAATACAGCTTTTTTTCAACAAATAGTTGAAAACAAGCTGCATTTTATTGCAATAAATCACACTCTATGATAGACACTTGACTCCTCAAATTAGACTCAAAGATATCGGTCAAAGTAACCCATGTGTATATAGAACTTTGGGAATCAAGATACACATCATGATAGTGTGCAGAACCTTGAACTGTCAGGAGAACTTGTCAGACATTAGAGGTAACCTTGTCAGTATGCTTGGCGAACCTTGTAGTTCACATTGTTTTTACACTGAACATCATACAAAGTTCACTGTCAAACATATCATATCTCCTGCATGAACATCTCTGAGGTGGACAGTCAACCATGCACTGACACTGACGAGTTGTGTGATAGCTAGTGGTGCAGGAGGAACCTGTGTAGTGGTGCAGGAGGAACCTGTGTAGTGGTGCAGGAGGAACCTGTGTAGTGGTGCAGGAGGAACCTGTGTAGTGGTGCAGGAGGAACCTGTGTAGTGGTGCAGGAGGAACCTGTGTAGTGGTGCAGGAGGAACCTGTGTAGTGGTGCAGGAGGAACCTGTGTAGTGGTGCAGGAGGAACCTGTGTGGTGGTGCAGGAGGAACCTGTGTGGTGGTGCAGGAGGAACCTGTGTAGTGGTGCAGGAGGAACCTGTGTAGTGGTGCAGGAGGAACCTGTGTAGTGGTGCAGGAGGAACCTGTGTGGTGGTGCAGGAGGAACCTGTGTAGTGGTGCAGGAGGAACCTGTGTGGTGGTGCAGGAGGAACCTGTGTAGTGGTGCAGGAGGAACCTGTGTGGTGGTGCAGGAGGAACCTGTGTGTGGTGCAGGAGGAACCTGTGTGTGGTGCAGGAGGAACCGTGTAGTGGTGCAGGAGGAACCTGTGTGTGGTGCAGGAGGAACCTGTGTAGTGGTGCAGGAAGAACCTGTGTGGTGGTGCAGGAGGAACCTGTGTAGTGGTGCAGGAGAACCTGTGTGTGGTGCAGGAGGAACCTGTGTAGTGGTGCAGGAGGAACCTGTGTAGTCACTGCCAGTAGATTATCATTCTTATCTTGACATCAGTCATGATTCAGAGGATCGAAAAATGTCTGGTGTGCGTCAATGGGTTGGCTCTATGCTCGACTTCATACACACATACCTTCGATATGTTCTGGAGGCATTTTTTTTTTTTTCTATGTATTTTCAGAACAGATACCAACTCAGTTTGTTGTTGATGTTTATTTTGCCTCTTACCTTAGATTCACTTTCATAATTTATATTTTACTTTTTCGTTTTTATTCGGTTAGGAAATATTTTATGTTTGAGTTTTTTTCACTAAGTAAACTATAAATTTTGTGTCATCTTGAATTCCCCAAATTGCTTATATTTTCTATCTATAATTTTCATAAGAAAATGAATGGACTCTCCGAAATACTGAGGATTCAATTCCATTCACAAAGACAAGCCGCTCAGACACCTGTACCACACCACAGGTTCTAACCCCACCCGTGGTGTGGCTTGTTTGCAGTCGTGTCATTACGATTTCGTGAGTCACCTCTCTATTGACTACCACTGTGTGTTTCCTGTCTGAGCCAGTCATTCATCCAGGTACTGTATCCTATACTATGTGGTTTTTATGTTGGTCATCAAACTTGGATACGGGTGCCTCGCCCAAGTCCTGGATGTACTACATCTGATGCCACCTTCTTATTCCAGTTTTTTAATATATAGTAATTAATAATGTCGTGTAAGTTAGTCAGATATAATCTTTTGTTGTTGAATACTTGTTGGTTTCCAATTGTTAAATCTACTAGTATTTTCCCAAGAATTAATTGTCTAGTCTCTAGGAATAGTCTCCATACGTTTACTTAAAATTGGCATTAAGTTGATGGGCAATAACTGAGGGTACACGTCTTATCCCTCTTTTAAATATGGAGAAGCATTTCTTGATTTCCAGATATTGGCATATTACCGTCTTCTATTTATTTGTTAAAACTGTTAGTGGGTAAGAAATTTAGCTTTCACGAGTTTGTCAGGTATTTCCTCGGGTCTGATTTATTCCTTAATAATTACCTTCTCCAAGTATTTTATTGTCAGGCACTGAAAAAATTGCGACCTGGGAATGTTGGTGTCATGTTCATCTGTTAATACGGATTTACGGACCCGATGGCTATACATGGGTATACATGTCGTATCCCTGTTGTTGTTTGTTATTCTATTATTACAGGTATAGTCTACCTACCTACCTGGAGGTCGTAGTAGTGTTGTTTGTTATTCTACTATTACAGGTATAGTCTACCTACCTACCTGAAGGTCGTAGTAGTGTTGTTGTTTGTTATTCTATTATTACAGGTATAGTCTACCTACCTACCTGGAGGTCGTAGTAGTGTTGTTTGTTATTCTACTGTTACAGGTATAGTCTACCTACCTACCTGGAGGTCGTAGTAGTGTTGTTTGTTATTCTACTGTTACAGGTATAGTCTACCTACCTACCTGGAGGTCGTAGTAGTGTTGTTTGTTATTCTACTATTACAGGTATAGTCTACCTACCTACCTGGAGGTCGTAGTAGTGTTGTTGTTTGTTATTCTATTATTACAGGTATAGTCTACCTACCTACCTGGAGGTCGTAGTAGTGTTGTTTGTTATTCTACTGTTACAGGTATAGTCTACCTACCTACCTGGAGGTCGTAGTAGTGTTGTTTGTTATTCTACTATTACAGGTATAGTCTACCTACCTACCTGGAGGTCGTAGTAGTGTTGTTTGTTATTCTACTATTACAGGTATAGTCTACCTACCTACCTGGAGGTCGTAGTAGTGTTGTTTATTATTCTACTGTTACAGGTATAGTCTACCTACCTACCTGGAGGTCGTAGTAGTGTTGTTTGTTATTCTACTGTTACAGGTATAGTCTACCTACCTACCTGGAGGTCGTAGTAGTGTTGTTTGTTATTCTACTGTTACAGGTATAGTCTACCTACCTACCTGGAGGTCGTAGTAGTGTTGTTTGTTATTCTACTGATACAGGTATAGTCTACCTACCTACCTGGAGGTCGTAGTAGTGTTGTTTGTTATTCTACTGTTACAGGTATAGTCTACCTACCTACCTGGAGGTCGTAGTAGTGTTGTTTGTTATTCTACTGTTACAGGTATAGTCTACCTACCTACCTGGAGGTCGTAGTAGTGTTGTTTGTTATTCTACTGTTACAGGTATAGTCTACCTACCTACCTGGAGGTCGTAGTAGTGTTGTTTGTTATTCTACTGTTACAGGTATAGTCTACCTACCTACCTGGAGGTCGTAGTAGTGTTGTTTGTTATTCTACTGTTACAGGTATAGTCTACCTACCTACCTGGAGGTCGTAGTAGTGTTGTTTGTTATTCTACTGTTACAGGTATAGTCTACCTACGTACCTGGAGGTCGTAGTAGTGTTGTTTGTTATTCTACTATTACAGGTATAGTCTACCTACCTACCTGGAGGTCGTAGTAGTGCTTGTTTCAACTTTATTTCTTCATTAAAGAACATAAAGGCACAATACCGTGACTGGAACAATACACAATAACCCTCACATAGGAGAGAGGACCTTACCACGACGTTTCGGTCCCACTTGGACCATTTACAAAACACCGTTCACAGTGTGACTTGTGAATGGTCTGAGTCGGACCGAAACGTCCTCATAAGTTTTTCTCTCTCCTATGTGAGGGCTACGTGTGTATTATTTCTTCCTATGTGAGGGCTACGTGTGTATTATGTCTGCCTATGTGAGGGCTACGTGTGTATTATGTCTGCCTATGTGAGGGCTACGTGTGTATTATGTCTGCCTATGTGAGGGCTACGTGTGTATTATGTCTGCCTATGTGAGGGCTACGTGTGTATTATGTCTGCCTATGTGAGGGCTACGTGTGTATTATGTCTGCCTATGTGAGGGCTACGTGTGTATTATGTCTGCCTATATGAGGGCTACGTGTGTATTATGTCTGCCTATGTGAGGGCTACGTGTGTATTATTTCTTCCTATGTGAAGGCTACGTGTGTATTATTTCTTCCTATGTGAGGGCTACGTGTGTATTATTTCTTCCTACGTGAGGGCTACGTGTGTATTATTTCTTCCTATGTGAGGGCTACGTGTGTATTATTTCTTCCTATGTGAGGGCTACGTGTGTATTATTTCTTCCTATGTGAGGGCTACGTGTGTATTATTTCTTCCTACGTGAGGGCTACGTGTTTATTATTTCTTCCTATGTGAGGGCTACGTGTTTATTATTTCTTCCTATGTGAGGGCTACGTGTTTATTATTTCTTCCTATGTGAGGGCTACGTGTTTATTATTTCTTCCTATGTGAGGGCTACGTATGTATTATTTCTTCCTATGTGAGGGCTACGTGTTTATTATTTCTTCCTATGTGAGGGCTACGTGTGTATTATGTCTGCCTATGTGAGGGCTACGTGTGTATTATTTCTTCCTATGTGAGGGCTACGTGTGTATTATTTCTTCCTATGTGAGGGCTACGTGTGTATTATTTCTTCCTATGTGAGGGCTACGTGTGTATTATTTCTTCCTATGTGAGGGCTACGTGTGTATTATGTCTGCCTATGTGAGGGCTACGTGTGTATTATTTCTTCCTATGTGAAGGCTACGTGTGTATTATTTCTGCCTTACATATTTAAGGAATTATTTTGGGTAACCTTTGATGTGTTGTGCAGTTCGAATTTCAATTTCTTGTTTAGTATGATCTTCAAGGTTGTCAACCCGTTTAAATTTCTTTATATACATTACCTTTTTTTTCCTATTAAGTCGACTAGTAGCCTCGTCTCAGCCGGGTTTTCTGTCAACTTTTTTTTCATGGTGTAATATCCTCCTCAACACTTAATTTATTGTTTTATTTTGCACCTGCGCCACATTTCCACTTTCTGTATTTAGTAGTTCGGTCCAGTTTACGTTACTGATATCCATGTTGTTGTTGTTTTATCCCAAAGTCTGTGTTTATTTTGTCTCGAATGATGTGATCACTATTTCTTAGTTTCTCTCATGACTCACATGATTGTCTAAAGTCACATTGTAGTCAGAACATGATATAAGAGTAGTCTAAGTGGCACATATTGACGAGTGTGACGGCCTCTTGGTCCTCTGGTGGAGTCATCCAGAGCATCTCTCTCTCTCTCTCTCTCTCTCTCTTCTCTCTTCAATATAAACTGTAGTTTTTTCTATCATAGTTGTTGTATTTACGGTTTGATGTGCCACCACGTGAATTTCCTGAAACAGGCGCTTAAAGAATTATAACATCCCAAATTATTATTATTATTATTATTATTATTATTATTATTATTATTATTATTATTATTATTATTATTATTATTATTATTATTATTATTATTATTATTATTTTAAAATCATCAATTAATATTTGTTATTTGATCTTCCAGATTGCATTAATTTTATTGTACACAAGACGTCATCCTCTTGACTTTGTTATGATCTACGTTGTTGTAACAATGTAGTTGCTATACCTTGGTGTAATAACCTAGTCTGCTCAACATAAAACGAATCAGTCCGTCTCTGGCATCATGTTTAGTCTCTAATTTCGTCTTTGTGCTAATGAGTAGATTACCATACCTAGATGTAGCCGCCCAAACACTGACTATTTCATTCACTCTGTGTAGAGGATGACGGATCTGACCACTCCTGTTACCCTTAACTCTTTGAATAAATGATTTAGAAAACTGGAAAGTTGATAGATGAGAGACTTGTGCAACATTTGGGTATCTTTATTCTGGAAGCGTTTCGCTAGCCAGTTTCTTCTTCAGTCCAGTACATAGAAATGATGAAGACGAAGGAGAATTGAAGTAATGGATGTGTTGAGTCCATCAAGATTGACGGACTGAACACATCTACTCCAGGCTGAGGGGCAGATTACTTCTCATCTTGAAACTTTCTCTGCATTGGACTGAAGAAGCCACTGGCTGGCGAAACATTCCCAGAATAAAGATTCCTAAAAGTTGCACAAGTGTCTCATCTATCATCCTAAACTTTGTTTATATCCCAAAATGTCCAAGTGAGATGTCATACACTCATACACTCTCCGTCATACACTCTCCGTCATACATCCTCATCCTCGTCATACACTCTCCGTCATACACTCTCCGTCATACACTTCTCCGTCATACACTCTCCGTCATACACTTCTCCGTCATACACTTACGTCATACACTTTACGTCATACACTTCCGTCATACACTTTCGTCATACACTTCCGTCATACACTTCCGTATACACTTCCGTCATACACTTTTCCGTCATACACTTCCGTCATATACTTACGTAATACACTCTCTCGTCATACTCTCCGTCATACACTTCCGTCATACACTTCCGTCATACACTTCCGTCATCCTTAGCATACTTTTACGTCATAATTCCCCCTTTTCCCCCCCAAACTTCCGTTAACTCGCCACTTCCGTTTAATTCCGTTTAACTTCCGTCAACTTAGAAATATTCCGCAACATTCCTATACCCCCGCATAAAATTCCCCCGTTTTTAAACTTTCCGTCATCCCTTTCCAGTATACATTACGTCATACCCCCCCCATCATACATTCCGTCAAAATTTTCCCAAAAATTCCGTCATACTTTCGTCATACACTCTACGTTTTAATTACGTCATAAAATTTCCATCACCCCTTCCCTCAACCTTTCATACACTTCGAATAATTCCCCGCAAATTTTTCCCGTTAATTCCGCAAAAACTTCGCATATTTTTACGGTTTACATTTCTAGAAAACATCCATAAATTCCGTCATTAAATTTCGTCAAACTTCCGACATCCTTCCATCATCCTTCCGAAACTTTCGTCAAATTTTCATAACAATTTCGTCAAACTCCCGAAAACACTCAGTCAACCTTACGTCATACATTTCCAAAAACACTCCCGTCATCCTTTCATCATACATTTCGTCATCCTTCCCAAAATTTTTACGTCATAATTTGACAAAAATTTTTCTCGATACCTCGTCATAATTCCGATAATTAGTCATCCCTTTTAATACACTTCGTCATAACTTTAAATTCGTCATACTTTCCCAAACTTCCCGCTCATTCCGTCATAAACTTATCATCCCTTACGTTACATTCCGTCAAACCCGTCATAACCCCCCGTCATACACTTTACGAAAACTTTTCCGACATACTTTTACGTCATACACTTACGTCATACTTGCCATACTTTCCGTCATAATTTGCCCCCTTCGACATACTCCCGTCAAATTCCATCATACACTTCATCATACATTCCGAAAACATTCCCCATCATAATTACGCATCATTCCGTCAAATTCCCCGTCATACATTCGTCATCCTACGTCATACCCCCGTCATACATTCCGTCATACTTTTGTCATACACTCTCCGACATAATTCCGTCATACTTTTCCACTAATCTCCTTTTCAATTTCCGTCAACATTACGCCAAATTACGTCATACATCCCCGCTACATTCCCCGTCATCCCTTACGTCAACTTACGCATACATTTACGTCATCCCTTCATCAAAATTTCAGTTACATTTCCCGCCTTTTTTTCCGTCATAATTCCCCGCTCATTCCCCCCAACCCTTTCCCCGTCATAATTCCGTCATAATTCCCCGTAAAAACCTCTACGTCATACATTTACGCTAAAATTCCGAAATTTTCCGTCATACATTCCGTCATCTTTCGTCATAACTTCCGCCACTCCCGTCTCACCTTTCCGTTACACTTACAATCCCTTCCCCGTCATAACTTCCGTCATACATTTCTCCGTCATAATTTTCCGTCATAACTTTCCGTCATAATTTAGTCAACATTTACGTCATACATTTCCATCATACCTTGTCATACACTTTCCGACATACATTTCCGTATAACTTTCGTCATCCCTTATTATACACTTACGTCATACACTCTATCATAACTCTATAAACACTTCTCTGCATAACTTCCGACATCCCTTCCCGTCATACATTTCCGTCATCCCTTCCGTCATAACTTCGTCATATACTTACGTTACACTTACGTCATACACTTCCATCATACACTTCTCCATTTCTCCGCATCACTTCCGACATAATTTCCATCATACACTTCCGTCATACTTACGTCATACATTTCCATCATAATTCCGCAACACTTCCGTCATAACTCTACGTCAACCCTACGTTCATTTCCCATCATACATTTCCCGTCATACATTCACTCACTCCGTCATACACTTCCATCATACTTTTTGTCAACTTCCGACATCCCTTCCGTCATAACTTCGTCAAAATTCTTATAACTTCTACGTCATACATTCCCAATACACTTCCTGTCAAATCTTCCATCATACACTCTCGCATACACTTCCCGCATACATTTCCCGTCATACACTTCCGCAACTTCCATCATACATTACGTCATACTTCTCCGTTTCCTTTCCCCGTCATAACTCTCCCATACATTTACGTCATAACTTCAACACTCTCGTCATACACTCTACGTCATACACTTTACGTCATACATTCCGTCATAATTTACGTCATACACTCTCCGACATACACTCTCCGTAACACTTCCCATCATAACCTCCATCTACATTCCGCAACACTTCCATCATACACTTACGTCATAAATTCCGTCATACACTTCCGTCATACACTCTACGCTACACCCTTCCCAACATTTCCCGTCATACACTCGCAACACTTCTTAGTACAATCTCCGACATACACTTTCCGTCATACACTTCCATCAACTTTCCATCATACACTTCGTCATACACTTACGTTACACTTTACGTCAACACTTCACGCCAACTTCCGTCATCCCTCTACGTCATACACTTAGTCATACATTCAGTCATACACTTCATCATACACTTCTACGTCATAAATTTCTACGTCATACCTTCAGTCATACATTCCGTCATACACTTTACGTCATACACTTCTTCGTCATACACTCACGCCATACACTTTCCTCTCCTTCTACGTCATACACTTACGTCATCACTTTCGTCAAAATCGTAAACATTTCAGTCATACACTTCTACGTCATAACTTCCGTCATACTTCTCTCCCGCAACACTTACGTAAACACCTACGTCATACATTTCCCCAGTCATACACTTACGTCATACATTTCCCCGTCATACACTTCAGTCACACTTACGTCATACATTTCCATCATACATTTCTCATACACCTACGCATACATCTCCATAATTCATCATACACCCCCTATACATTTACGTCATACATTTCTCCATCATACACTTCCGTCTACATTTCCCCTCATACACTTCCGACAACACTCCCGTCTCAATTTCCGCATACACTTCCATCATACACTTCCGTCATAAATTTACGTCAACATTCCGTCATACACTCTCCCATACACTTACGTCATAATTCCATCAACACTCTCCGCATACATTTCCGACATAATTCCGTCATAAATTTCCGCATAATTCCATCATACACTTTCGTCATACACTAGTCATACACTTCATCATACACTTCATCATAACTTCTCTCATCACTTCGTCATACACCTTATCACTTCCGTCAACACTTCCGACATAATTTCCCGCATCCCTTCCCGTCATACATTTCCTTTACACTCCGTCATACACTTACGTCATAACTTCCTACTATACTTCCTCCGGACATACACTTCTCCGCACATCTTTACGTCATACATTCCATCATAATTTCCATCATACATTTCCGTCATACACTCTACGCAACACTTCATCATACACTTCCCGTCATACACTTCCTCATTACCTCTCGTCATACACTTCCGACATAATTCTCCGTCATAAATTCCGCATACATTCGTTATAAATTTCGTCATACACTTCCCAACACTCCCGTCATACATTTCCGTCATACATTTCCGTCATACACTTACGTCATAATTCCGTCATACACTTCCGTTCACTTCTGGCAGCAGCGATGGCAGCAGCGATGGCAGCAGCGTGGCCCGATGGAGCAGCGATGGCAGCGGATGGCAGAGCGATGGCAGCAGCGATGGCAGCAGTGGCAGCAGGATGGCAGAGCGATGGCAGCAGCGATGGCAGCAGCGATGGCAGCAGCGATGGCAGCAGCGATGGCAGCGTGAAAATACTTCACCATTTCTGAGATGAGATTTGTTCTATAGGTCTCATCTGGCAACAGTCAGTAGGTTTCAATACCTGAAGTTTAGCATCATTTTAGTATTTTTGATTATTAGAGGAATTAGTTGAGTTTAGAGAACAAGGAAGTTTGAGTTGTTCTCTAAGCGGTTCTAAATAATTTTGAATAATACGCAAAAGTATCGACAGAAGGAATATTCAGTGGAAGTAAACAAATGAGCATCGCGGGCGACAAAATTATTATTCTGGTCAGGGGCAACAAGAAAACATTTTCTTTTGAATATTCCAATAGGAAAGAGAGTATTACCAATATTAATAGTGATTAATGTTAGGAAGTGTTTTTGATGGTATACACAGTTATACTGGAGGACTCACAGCTGGCCAAGGTAATGTTGAAGCTAAGACAGATCAATAATGCCTCCATAGATGTTTGGATTCAAGGTGGGCCACACTCTGCGCATCATGACTGCTGAAAAGTGAGTTAAGGTGGGCCACACTCTGTGCATCATGCCTGCTGAAGAGTGAGTCAAGGTGGGCCACACTCTGTGCATCATGCCTGCTGAAGAGTGAGTCAAGGTGGGCCACACTCTGTGCATCATGACTGCTGAAGAGTGAGTCAAGGTGGGCCACAATCTGTGCATCATGACTGCTGAAGAGTGAGTCAAGGTGGGCCACACTCTGTGCATCATCCTGCTGAAGAGTGAGTCAAGGTGGGCCACACTCTGTGCATCATGACTGCTGAAGAGTGAGTCAAGGTGGGCCACACTCTGTGCATCATGCCTGCTGAAGAGTGAGTCAAGGTGGGCCACACTCTGTGCATCATGACTGCTGAAGAGTGAGTCAAGGTGGGCCACACTCTGTGCATCATGACTGCTGAAGAGTGACAAAACTTGTTTACCACTACGACTTCTAAATTGTGAATTTCCAGTGTTTAGTGTCTAGCATTGTCAACAATCATGGTAGCCCGAGACTGAACACAATGTGGAATGACCAAAAATTAAAGTAACCAGCAGGAACTTGCAAGTTATTAATATGTTGAGAGGAAGGCAGCAGTGTGGGGCAGTGCTCACCTGTGTTGACTAACTTTCTCTTGCGTCAGCCCTTACAGTCTTGCCACCTTCCATTATTGAGATCATTATATTTATGGGGAAGCACTGAACCCGACTGGTTCATACAGTGCCTGGGAAATGAGGGGTAATCTAGTCTGATCCAAGGAGAGAGAGGTAGCTCTGACGACTAGAATCGAGGGCCATTTACCAAGGATGACTTGTGGCAGTGATTCAGCTAATGAATAAAACCAACATTAGTACCAGACACAACGTTAGCAGCATCACAACAATGTTAGTGGCACCTCAACTACGTTAGTGGCACCACAACAATGTTAGTGGCACCACAACAATGTTAGTGGCACCACAACAACGTTAGTGGCACCACAACAATGTTAGTAGCACCACAACAATGTTAGTGGCACCATAACAATGTTAGTGGCACCACAACAATGTTAGTGGCACCACAACAACGTTAGCAGCACCACAACAATGTTAGTGGCACAACAACAACGTTAGTGGCACCACAACAATGTTAGTAGCACCACAACAATGTTAGTGGCACCATAACAATGTTAGTGGCACCACAACAATGTTAGTGGCACCACAACAATGTTAGTAGCACCACAACAATGTTAGTGGCACCACAACAATGTTAGTTGCACCACAACAATGTTAGTGGCACCACAACAATGTTAGTGGCACCACAGCAATGTTAGTAGCACCACAACAATGTTAGTAGCACCACAACAATGTTAGTGGCACCATAACAATGTTAGTGGCACCACAACAATGTTAGTGGCACCACAACAACGTTAGCAGCACCACAACAAACTTTAGCAGCACCATAACAACGTTCGTAGCACCACAACAACGTTAGTGGCACCACAACAACGTTAGTGGCACCACAACAATGTTAGTGGCACCACAACAATGTTAGTGGCACCACAACAATGTTAGTGGCACCACAACAACGTTAGCAGCACCACAACAAACTTTAGCAGCACCATAACAACGTTCGTAACACCACAACAATGTTAGTAGCACCACAACAATGTTAGTAGCACCACATCAACGTTAGTAGCACCACAACAATGTTAGTGGCACCACAACAATGTTAGTGGCACCACAACAACGTTAGCAGCACTATAACAACGTTAGTAGCGCCACAACAACGTTAGTAGCACCACAACAATGTTAGTAGCACCATAACAACGTTAGTGGCACCATAACATTGTTAGTGGCACCACAACAATGTTAGTAGCACCATAACAACGTTAGTAGCACCACAACAACGTTAGTAGCGCCACAACAACGTTGTCTCGCTGGCGCGAGACAGTGCGCCAGCTTGAGATAGAGGACCTGGTATTTCTGAAAACAAGTACAGACCAAAAAATACAAGATCTGGGAATACAAAATAGTACATCAGTTGGCGGTGTGAAAAATGCAGATGATCCTTCAGGGGATGGTGTTGATACATTACTAGAAACAGCTGGTGGTGTTACTGATGCTGGTACAGGTACCGGAGATAAGTGTGGGGTCAGTTCCACAAACTGCACTAGTAAGGAACCCAGCACCCACATATCCTAGCCAACAGAAAACAAATTTGTGTTATTCATTAGTCCATGACAGACAATGCTGCTCACCATTTGAATGGGACCAGAAGGTACAGATCCCACAAGCCTTGGGAAACAAAACATCGTAGTAACAACCATTCAATAGATATTTTGTAGTGCCAGGAAGAAGAAAAAAATAGCAAGAAAGGACAAAAATACTCCACCTTGGAGCCTTGTTGGAGTGGGGGCACAGTCAGTGGCCCTCACTCCAGAACAATGGATATTAGTGCCAACAAATAAAGCTCGCCAACAAACAAGTAATAAGACATCTTTTTTATTTGGAAATATAAAGAGTCTAAAGCCATCAACAAACAACAAAATACCTTTCATAAGTGGATTCCTCACAGAGTCAAATGCAATGTTTGCGGCTTTCACAGAGACCCACACAAAAGATCATCACTTCGACAACGAAATGTGGATACCAGGGTACACCTTATTGAGATGTGACAGAAAGTACCGGCAACAAGGGAAGGTTAGCCTTTCTGTCACAGAGTCTCTCATTTGCTCAGAATTACTAAACACTACAAGCAATGTAGTTGAAATCTTGGCAGTAAAGACTGATAACCAAAACCTAGTCATTGTGGTTGTATACAAGTCACCAGATGCAATTTTCCAACAATTCAAGGAACAGCCGTTGAAAATTGACTACTATCTGGAAAATCTTACAACACAAGGCCCAAATATCTTGTTGCTTGGTGATTTCAATTTAAGACATTTAAAATGGAAGAATGTGGCAAATGTTATAGCGGAGGTAACTCAGGTGCAAATTCTCACACATACACGAGCCATTAAATCTCTGCAACAAATTCACCTTAAGGCAGCAAATAGTGGAGCCAACAAGACTGGAAATTACACTTAAAATTATTTTCACTAATAATGACGACCTGCTATGAAATGTAACAGTATCAAAGGCAATTAATCAGGATCACAACCTAATCGAAGTTCAGACTTGTATGCACAGGAGTCCTGACCAGCAAAATTATTTCGGTTATGAGGATGCCTTCATCAAATTCAACCTCAATAACAAGAACATGTAGTTGAATCATATTAACCATGTCCTAAGTGAAACCCGCTGGGAAGATATCTTAAACTACATGGATCTGAGAAGATCAATTCTGTGGTACTTTGGGTATGCTCAAGGCACAATCCATAAGGAAAAGAAGAGAAGATGTAAACTAGAGAGAGAGATATTCCCTCTATAGGCAAAGGTGAAGAATCACGGAGCTTCTCAAAAAGGCCATCTTAAAATAAATGAATCGTACAGGATCCAGGAAACACAGAAAAAAATAAAATCAATAAATAAAATTGAAAGAAATCCAAAAATATTTCATATATTCCAAATCTAGAACAAAAATCACATCCAGTATTGGGCATTTGCTTAAATGAAATGGGACTTACACCTATGACAGTAGAGAAATGAGTGAGATACTGAAGTCTCAATATGACTCGGTGTTTAGTGAGCCGTTATTCAGACTAATGGTCGACAATCTGAATTATTTTTTATGACTAAGACTCATTTTTTTTTAATATCTCCAGAATTTCTGACATAATCTTAACACCATTTGACTTTCAAAATTCAATGACATGACCATACACTCTGCCCCAGGCCCAGACTCGAGGAACTCCGTGTTCATCAATACCAATCATGAATTTGAGGGTGAGTGAAGACTTAGAGAGTTATAGGGAGGGGCAGGTCTTCTGCACGACTGAGGGGATGAGTGGATATGCAGGGCATTGGTTTCGTCGAGCTCTGGCGGAAAAGACGGGTGGGAAGTAGGAAGATCGTGCTGGATGGACTCCGGGGCCGCATTAGTGAAGAGGATCGGATGGGAATGGAGGGTGGGATAACGGAGGAGGAGGTGTGGCAGGCGGTTCAAGGAATGAGTCTGGGAAAAGCCCCGAGATTGGATGGGCTTCCCAATGATTTTTATATACATAACTGGGCGGCATTGAGAGTGTGTTTGTTAGAGCTGTTTAATCAGATGAAGGATTTAGGTATTATGGGAGTGACCCAGCACACTGGTGTAGTAGTGCTGGTGCCAAAAGAGCAGGGGGGTGGGACGTTAAGGGTTTATCGTGCAATATCCTTTCTGTGCACATATTATAAAATCTTTGCGTGGATTTTGGGGAACAGAATGAAGAAAGTTTTGGGGAATGTTATCGAGCGTGGGCAGTACGGTATTCCGGGGCGTTGCATGAGTTTAGTACATAGTAAAATACGGGATTTTATAGAGAACAGGGAGGGGGGGTTCTAGGCTTAGATTGGGAGACGGCTTATGATAGGGTAGAGCGGGACATGTTGCTGTCGATATTAGGGAAACAGGGGTTTGGGGAGGAAATCGTGAGGTGGGTTAGTACTTTGTATAACAATGCCATAGTTAGGGTCCAGGAGAATGGGAGGGTGGGGGAAGAGCTATGTATGGACGGGGGCTGTGACAGGGGTGTCCCTTATCGCAGATCCTGTTCGCTTGCATACAGGACTCTTTTTACAGAATAGTTTCAGAGGGTGTGAGGGAGGGAGAGATCACACAGGGCATACAGGGCAGTGAACCGGGTATCCTGGGTTACGGTGACAACACCACGGTCTTGGTGGGAGGGGAAGAGGGGTTCAATAGCATGGCTAGGATTATTCATTTCTTTGGGGATGCCACGGGAATGTGTGTTAACAGGGTAAAATCCAAGCTGTTGGAGGTAAGTTCATGGGTAGGGGGAGGCTTGGGGAAAAGGTACAGGTGGACCCTGGTGGAGAGCCTGAAAATATGTGGAGTGCATTACTGGAATAACATCCAGTCAGCTAGAGAGGAGAACTCATTGGCTGTGGTAGGGGGAGCATTGAGAAGATTGGGAGCCTGGCGACCGGGAGATGTCACTTTGTTGCAGAGAGTTATAGTCGTGAATTCTTTGATTTATAGTAAGCTCTGGCATGTGGCGGCCATATAACTCTTGATCCCAGGGGATGTAGAGCGGTTGCAACAACGTGTGTTACGGTACGTATAGAGGTATGGCCGGCATTGGGTATGTAAGGATGTGGTTATGACGCGGGTGGGGTTGGTGGGGATGGGTCTAATCTCCTTGTACATGTGGTTGCAAGGTGTGTATGTGAAGCAGAGGTTTCTGGGTAGTGTGAGGGAGCAGGGTCTGAGGGTGGGTAGGGTGATGGTGGATGTTAAATGGTGGGCGGGGAATAAGTTATTGGCGTGTGAGGCGATGTTGAGACGGTTATTCATGGTGTGTGAGCCGAGAGCTTTGATGGTGGGTATCTTGGGGAGGGTGGATGGGGCAAGGGAAGTGTGCAGGGTGCAGCGATGTATCCGATGTATAATTGGAGGAGGTCATGGGTGGGATTATGTAAGTTGAAATTGGCGTCAAAAGTGCGAAAGACAGTATGTAGATTTTTGAAAGGAATTTTAGCATCGAGAGCGCAGTTATATGATATGGGCCTCGTGGTGTAGGCCGGCTGCCTCAGGTGTGGGCTTTCGGAAACGGCCTTTCATGTAATATATTTCTGTGAAACCTTGAGTGGGGTTAGTGAATGGTTTGGCAGAGTCTTGCGAATGGTGGGAGGGGTAGGGTGTCGACCTTGAGGGCTTTAAGTTTGGATATCAGGGGCATAAAGGACGATGTGAGACGAGCGATCATGTACCTTGTGGCAGACTATATATATGTTTCTTGGGGGCTAAGGGAGATGGCAGGAGAGGTTAGGGTGCGAGCGATGGTGGCGCGCTTCTATCGTACCAAGTGTAGGAATCGGGAGCTGTATGGTAGGGCTTGGGGTTCTGCTTTTCCGGAGAACTATAGGAATTTAACAGTAGGGTTTCTTCGGTGCGTGGGTGGGGCTACGTCCTGAGGGGCTGGTTCGCGGGGGAAATGGTTGGTTTAGGGCCTGGGATGTTTGCGAGGCTTGAATGGTACAGGTGTGTGTTTGGAGAGGAAGGGGGGTAGAACCTGGGGGACGGAGGACTGAGAGGGAGACGACGGTAGACAGGGGATTGGGGTGGGAGGTGTGAGTGGAGGGGATGAAGTGTCCTGTGTGTTGGTATGATGATGGTGTGATAGGGGATTGTTGACATGACTGGAAGGGGGGGTTTAATTTTCAGGGAGAGGCTCCAGGGGTTTTCCTAAGGTGCTCATCGGGATGGCACTGTACCTACCTTTGCTGGGTACTTCATATGTTGAGTGATGGATTCTCATGTGCTTTATAGTCCTATGTGTTTGTTTTTTGCAGACAGCCTGTCCTCATATGAATGTGAGATGTATTGGTATATTTCTGTCTAGCACTTCTTGGTAATAAAGTGGAAATTTATAGGAAGTATGCTTGTAGCATATATTGTTAGGATAAGAGTGTAGAGAATTGCCTTGATGGCAAATTGCAATATATATTGTGTGAAAATATTTTGTTAATGTTCAAACATATGAACCTCAGATGGAGGGAGATTCTGTGTCGGTATTTTTATTTATTATGATTTTTGAATTATGAAGTTTTCCTTGTAATTGTTAGCAGCAGAGACTGAGTGTATATCATTGTAACAGTAGTGATTATGAGCTTAATGTAATTATTTTGTCTGCATAAGGGGTTTTGTACTGATACTTTTCTTATATGTTTCATTTCCACATATCACCTTGTATATAACCTTGTATATCACCTTGTATATCACCTTGTATATCACCTTGTATATCACCTTGTATATCACCTTGTGGCATTATTATGTATGTTTGCCGAAGTTTGTGTATTTATGCAATATCGTTTAAGGGGTGGAATTATTCTGCCCTGGGTTTTGTATTGTTCTGAATTAGTAGTTTACGGTACCATTTCAAATTCTATGAACTGTAAGGAATAGTGTTTTCCTGGGATTTGGGGCGTGTATAATATTGCAAATTGGGGAATGTATGTAGGTTTCTGCTTTAATAGTTTAATATTTTCTATGCCTTAAGTTGTTATTGGATGCTTAGGTAGGATTCATAATATATAGTAATTTGTTTACTCTATTTTGTAATGAGATGGTATAACGCGTCCAAGGTTTTGAATTTTTATTTGTATAACCATTTGTTACAAGATTTCAATAGGATGTGTATGTAAATGAATGGTTCAGGGAATTCTTCACTTGTCCAGCCCTTGGCCACCACCTACTTCCACATTGGACAAATGTCGGTATTGTATACCACTCTTGGACAAATGTGACACCACCTACGACTGCTGCACCTCTCCTGCCTACGGTATATAAGCTGCTTCCTAGCACATATGTTGTATTATGTTCAAGATTGATGGACTGACTACATCGACTCAAGGTTGAGGGACTGACCACCTCAAACTCCTCCTGTTCTTCACGATTCTCCTTTGTATTGGACTGATGAAGCCACTGTGTGGCGAAACGTTTCCTCAATAAAGATACCCAAGTGTTGCATATGTGTCTAATTAATCAGGATGTGTATGTTTTGTACATAAAACTTCTTTACCTGGAGTTTACCTGGAGACAATTCCAGGGGACAACGCCCCTGCGACCCGGTCTGTGACCAGGCCCCATGTTGGACGAGAGCCTGATCAACCAGACTGTTACTGCTGGCCGCACGCAGTCCAACGTATGAACCACAGCCTGGCTGGTCAGGTACCGACTTTAGGTGCCTGTCCAGTGCCTGCTTGAAGACAGCCAGGGGTTTGTTGGTAATCCCCCTGATGTATGCTGGGAGGCAGTTGAACAATTTGGGCCCTGACACTTATTGTGTTGTCCTTCAATGTGCTAGTGGCACCCCTGCTCTTCATTGGGGGATGTTACATCGCCTGCCGAGTCTTTTGCTTTAGGGAGTGACTCTCGTGTGCAAGTTTGGTACTAATCCTCGAGAATTTTCCACGTGTATATAATAATGTATCTCTCCCGCCTGCGTTCTAGAGAGTACAGGTTTAGGAACTTCAAGCGTTCCAGTAATTGAGGTGGTTTATCGCAGTTATGCGTGTCGTGAAGGTTCTCTGCACATTTTCAAGGTCAGCAATTTCACCTGCCTTGAAAGGTGCAGTTAGTGTGCAGCAATATTCCAGCCTAGATAGAACAAGCGATCTGTAAAGTGTCAACATATGCTTGGCATCCCTGGTTTTGAAGGTTCTCATTATCCATCCTGTCATTTTTCTAGCAGATGTGATTGCTACGGTGTTATGGTCCTTGAAGGTGAGATCCTCTGACATGATCACTCCCAGGTCTTTGACATTAGTTTTTCGCTCTATTGTGTGGTTGGAATTAGTTTGTACTCTGATGAGATTTTAATTTCACGTTTTCCGTATCTGAGTAATTGAAATTTCTCATCATTGAACTTCATATTGTTTTCTGCAGCCCATTTAAAGATTTGGTTGATGTCTGCTTGGAGTCTTGCAGTGTCTTCAACGGTGGACACTGTCATACAGATTCGGGTGTCATCTGCAAAGGAAGACACGGCACTGTAGCTTATATCCCTGTCTATGTCCGATATGAGGATGAGGAACAGGATGGGAGCGAGTACTGTGCCTTATGGAACAGAGCTTTTCACAGTAGCTACCTCAGACTTTACTCTGTTGACTACTACTCTTTGTGTTCTACTTGTTAGGAAATTATAGATCCATCTACCAACTTTTCCTGTTATTCCTTTATCACGCATTTTGTGTGCTATTACACCATGGTCACCCTTGTCAAAGGCTTTTGCAAAGTCTGTGTATATAACATCTGCATTCTGTTTGTCTTCAAGAGCACCCAAAACCTTGTCGTAGTGGTCCAGTAGTTGTGACAAACAGGAGCGACCTGCTCTAAACCCATGCTGCCCTTGGTTGTGCAATTGATGGGTATCAAGATGAGTGGCGATCTTGCTTCTTAGAACCCTTTCAAAATTTTTTATGATATGAGACGTTAGCGCTATTGGTCTGTAGTTCTTTGCTATTGCTTTACTGCCCCCTTTGTGGAGTGGGACTATGTCTGTTGTTTTTAGTAACTGCAGGACGACCCCAGTGTCCATGCTCCCTCTCCATAGGATGTTAAAAGCACGTGATAGGGGCTTCTTGCAGTTCTTGATGAACACAGAGTTTCATGAGTCTGGGCCTGGAGCGGAGTGCATGGGCATGTCATTTATTGCCTTTTCGAAGTCATTTGGCGTCAGGGTGATGTCAGATAGGCATGCGTCTGTCAAGTTCTGTGGCACTCTCATGAAAAATCATTTAGGTTCTTGATTTTCAGTCTGGTTAGGCTCGCTAAAAACTGAGTCATACTGGGACTTAAGTAACTCACTCATTTCCTTGCTGTCATCTGTGTAGGACCCATCCCGTTTAAGTAGAGGCAAAATACTGGTTGTATTGGGCCCCTACTTTTATTTTGCATAAGAAAAGAAATACTTTGGGTTTCTTTCAATTTCATTTATGGCTTTTAGTTCTTCCCGCGTTTCTTGATTCCTGTAAGATTCCTTTAGTTTTAATTCGATGTTTGCTATTTCTCTGACTTGTGTCTCCCTTCGTATTTCAGATATTTGCCTCTTTGTAGCCGCTCCGTTATTCTTTGCCTTCGCCTGTATAGGAGCGCTCTCTTCTAGTTTGCATCTTCTCCTCCTTTCCTTAGGAATTTGCCTTGAGCAAACCTCAAGTGCCACAGAGTTAATTTGTTCTAGACATAGGTTAGATCCGTGATGCTTAGGCTATCTTCCCAGTTTATATCATTTAGGACTTGGTTTACTTGGTCCCACCTTATGTTTTGTTATTGAAGTTGAATTTGGAGAAGGCTCCTCCGGCTGATCACATTTTGTTGACCTGGGGCTCCCGCATGCATGTCTGGACCTCTATTATGTTGTGATCTGAGTATATTGTTTTGATATGATGACATTTGTATCAGATCATCACTGTTGATGAAGATGAGGTCCAGCGTATTCTCTAATCTTGTGGGCTCTACTATTTGCTGGTTTAAGGTGAATTTGTGCAGAGATTTAAAAGTTCATGTGTGTAGAAGTTTCATCTGAGCTGCCTCCTGGTGTTATCTCTGCTACACATTGTTTGCAATGTTCCTCCATTTTAGGTGCCTTAGGTTGAAATCCCCAGGAGCAAGATGTTGGGGCAGGAGCTGGAAGATTTTCCAGACAGTGGTCAATTTTCAGAAGCTGTTCCTGGAATTGTTGGGACGTTGCATCCGGAGGCTTGTATACAACCACGATGACCAGGTTTTAATTCTCGATCTTTATTGCAATTTCTTCAACTACATCATTTGAGGTATTTAGTAGTTCTAACATATAAGTGACTGATATACAGGCCAACCTCCCCTTTTTGCCTATTCACTCTGTCACACCTGCATGGTTGTTGAAGACTGATACATTTCTTTGTCACTCACGGTAAGTTGATCTGGCTTGTCCCCCTAACCTTAAAAGAAAACTTTATTTGTGTATTGTTCCTCTACGATATTGTGACTTTTATTCCCTTATATGGACAGTGTGAAGAGACAGCCTATTGC
>WNWK01008869.1:0-81137 GCA_009830355.1 Cherax destructor | reverse complement strand
CTCCGTGCCCAAGAGGACCTCAACACCGCAAGTAGTGCAGATGCTGCATGGAACCCGTGCCATACCCTACCCTTCACGCCAGTAAACCAGCAATCCGGGATAGCAACCTCACATCCACCGAGCCATCTCGGCGGACAAAAGAGAGGGCGGCCGGATATCCGCCACAAAGCATACCTCTTTCGACCACCACCCCGGAATCCGAAAGTGGCCTCCAGAGATACACCCGTCGCCCGAAAGATACCCAAAGCCACCCCCCGGGTGACCGGAGAGGGATCGGGACATCCCCAGGCGATCCAGATTCCACGGCAAACTACACCACCGCCAAGGACCTCAACAGAATGGGATGGACTACGATACCCTTTCCCCTACCTAGGAACTAGAATGCCTGAGGAGAGAAGCTCCCAGGGTAAAACTGGGAAGGAAATAAGGGAGGGATGAGGAGGAGGAGGAGGAAAGGGAAAAGGGAGGATGGGGGAGATGGGAAAAGGGAGGGGGGATTGGGGGGTAATTAGGTTCGGTCTGAGGAAGAAGACCAAAAGGTCCAATTCCTCAGACCGATAGCCTCTTTACCACGTCAAGGAGCCCCCCTTAAAGAGGAGTATGCAGAGAAGATACTGGTCTAATGCAGATTTATAGTTCACATAATAGGTCAATAATTTATGCTAAATAGATTTAGTCGAAACTGAGTCATACAGGAATGTTGAGGTTAACTACAAATATTGTACAAAACATTATCTTGCTAATCTCATTATCATAATAATGATTAAATAAGCTGAATTGTGTGATAAATGAGGCTATGTAAAATATTTTACCTTCTCTTCAGACAAGTTAATGAAGGTGGAAACCTGTACCATCTTTCCAACAGTTGAACAACTCTCATCACATATATTTGCTAAAGACTACGAAAAGGAAATATTTCGTAAGACCCTTCATGCATCCTAAGTAAACAAAATATCTCTCGTATTCTCAGAATCAGGAACCATTGAAAAGAATGATGTTCCCTTTCATTTTAATTAAGTAAAAGAGAGCAAGACAATATGTAAAAATTACAGAGTTGCGGAAGCTTGTTGCACTGTCAAGTAGTGTTGCACTGTCAAGTAGTGTTGCACTGTCAAATAGTATTGTCCTGTCAAGTAGTGTTGCACTGTCAAATAGTGTTGTCCTGTCAAGTAGTGTTGCACTGTCAAGTAGTGTTGCACTGTCAAGTAGTGTTGCACTGTCAAGTAGTGTTGTCCTGTCAAGTAGTGTTGCACTGTCAAGTAGTGTTGGCCTGTCAAGTAGTATTGCACTATCAAGTAGTGTTGTCCTGTCAAGTATTGTTGTCCTGTCAAGTATTGTTGCACTGTCAAGTAGTGTTGCACTGTCAAGTAGTGTTGCACTGTCAAGTAGTGTTGCACTGTCAAGTAGTGTTGCACTGTCAAGTAGTGTTGTCCTGTCAAGTAGTGTTGCACTATCCAGTAGTGTTGTCCTGTCAAGTAGTGTTGCACTGTCAAGTAGTGTTGCACTGTCAAGTAGTGTTGTCCTCTCAAGTAGTGTTGCACTATCAAGTAGTGTTGTCCTGTCAAGTAGTGTTGTCCTGTCAAGTAGTGTTGCACTGTCAAATAGTATTGTCCTGTCAAGTAGTGTTGCACTGTCAAATAGTGTTGTCCTGTCAAGTAGTGTTGCACTGTCAAGTAGTGTTGTCCTGTCAAGTAGTGTTGCACTGTCAAGTAGTGTTGCACTGTCAAATAGTGTTGTCCTGTCAAGTAGTGTTGCACTATCAAGTAGTGTTGTCCTGTCAAGTAGTGTTGCACTGTCAAGTAGTGTTGTCCTGTCAAGTAGTGTTGCACTATCAAGTAGTGTTGTCCTGTCAAGTAGTGTTGCACTGTCAAGTAGTGTTGCACTGTCAAGTAGTGTTGTCCTGTCAAGTAGTGTTGCACTATCAAGTAGTGTTGTCCTGTCAAGTAGTGTTGCACTGTCAAGTAGTGTTTTCCTGTCAAGTAGTGTTGTCATGTCAAGTAGTGTTGCATTGTCAAATAGTGTTGCATTGCCAAATAGTGTTGTCCTGTCAAGTAGTGTTGCACTGTCAAATAGTGTTGTCCTGTCAAGTAGTGTTGCACTGTCAAATAGTGTTGTCCTGTCAAGTAGTGTTGCACTATCAAGTAGTGTTGTCCTGTCAAGTAGTGTTGCACTGTCAAATAGTGTTGTCCTGTCAAGTAGTGTTGTCCTGTCAAGTAGTGTTGCACTGTCAAATAGTGTTGCACTGTCAAATAGTGTTGCCCTGTCAAGTAGTGTTGTCCTGTCAAGTAGTATTGCACTGTCAAGTATTGTTGCACTGTCAAGTAGTGTTGTCCTGTCAAGTAGTGTTGCACTGTCAAGTAGTGTTGTCCTGTCAAGTAGAGTTGCACTGTCAAGTAGTGTTGCACTGTCAAGTAGTGTTGTCCTGTCAAGTAGTGTTGCACTGTCAAATAGTGTTTTCCTGTCAAGTAGTGTTGCACCGTCAAATAGTGTTGTCCTGTCAAGTTGTGTTGCACTATCAAGTAGTGTTGTCCTGTCAAGTAGTGTTGTCCTGTCAAGTAGTGTTGCACTGTCAAATAGTGTTGTCCTGTCAAGTAGTGTTGCACTGTCAAATAGTGTTGTCCTGTCAAGTAGTGTTGCACTGTCAAATAGTGTTGTCCTGTCAAGTAGTGTTGCACTATCAAGTAGTGTTGTCCTGTCAAGTAGTGTTGCACTGTCAAATAGTGTTGTCCTGTCAAGTAGTGTTGTCCTGTGAAGTAGTGTTGCACTGTCAAATAGTGTTGTCCTGTCAACTAGTGTTGCACTGTCAAGTAGTGTTGTCCTGTCAAGTAGTGTTGCACTGTCAAGTAGTGTTGTCCTGTCAAGTAGTGTTGCACTGTCAAGTAGTGTTGCACTGTCAAATAGTGTTTTCCTGTCAAGTAGTGTTGCACTGTCAAGTAGTGTTGCACTGTCAAGTAGTGTTGCACTGTCAAGTAGTGTTGCACTGTCAAATAGTGTTGTCCTGTCAAGTAGTGTTGCACTGTCAAATAGTGTCGTCCTGTCAAGTAGTGTTGTCCTGTCAAGTAGTGTTGCACTGTCAAATAGTGTTGTTCTGTCAAGTAGTGTTGCACTGTCAAATAGTGTTGTCCTGTCAAGTAGTGTTGCACTGTCAAGTAGTGTTGTCCTGTCAAGTAGTGTTGCACTGTCAAGTAGTGTTGTCCTGTCAAGTAGTGTTGCACTGTCAAGTAGTGTTGTCCTGTCAAGTAGTGTTGCACTGTCAAGTAGTGTTGCACTGTCAAATAGTGTTGTCCTGTCAAGTAGTGTTGCACTGTCAAGTAGTGTTGCACTGTCAAGTAGTGTTGCACTGTCAAGTAGTGTTGCACTGTCAAATAGTGTTGTCCTGTCAAGTAGTGTTGCACTGTCAAATAGTGTCGTCCTGTCAAGTAGTGTTGCACTGTCAAGTAGTGTTGTCCTGTCAAGTAGTGTTGCACTGTTAAGTAGTGTTGCACTATCAGGTAGTGTTTCACTATCAAGTAGTGTTCCATTGTCAAGTAGTGTTGCACTATCATGTAGTGTTGCACTGTTAAGTAGTGTTGTCCTGTCAAGTAGTGTTGCACTGTCAAGTAGTGTTGCACTGTCAAGTAGTGTTGTCCTGTCAAGTAGTGTTGCACTGTCAAGTAGTGTTGCACTATCAAGTAGTGTTGCACTATCATGTAGTGTTGCACTGTCAAGTAGTGTTGCACTGTCAAGTAGTGTTGCACTGTCAAGTAGTGTTGCACTGTCAAGTAGTGTTGCACTATCAGGTAGTGTTGCACTATCAGGTAGTGTTGCACTATCAAGTAGTGTTGCACTATCAAGTAGTGTTGCACTATCAAGTAGTGTTGCACTATCAAGTAGTGTTGCACTATCAAGTAGTGTTGCACTATCAGGTAGTGTTGCACTATCAAGTAGTGTTGCACTATCAAGTAGTGTTGCACTATCAGGTAGTGTTGCACTATCAGGTAGTGTTGCACTATCAAGTAGTGTTGCACTATCAAGTAGTGTTGCACTATCAGGTAGTGTTGCACTATCAAGTAGTGTTGCACTATCAAGTAGTGTTGCACTATCAAGTAGTGTTGCACTATCAGGTAGTGTTGCACTATCAGGTAGTGTTGCACTATCAGGTAGTGTTGCACTATCAGGTAGTGTTGCACTATCAGGTAGTGTTGCACTATCAGGTAGTGTTGCACTATCAAGTAGTGTTGCACTATCAAGTAGTGTTGCACTATCAAGTAGTGTTGCACTATCAAGTAGTGTTGCACTATCAAGTAGTGTTGCACTATCAGGTAGTGTTGCACTATCAGGTAGTGTTGCACTATCAGGTAGTGTTGCACTATCAGGTAGTGTTGCACTATCAGGTAGTGTTGCACTATCAGGTAGTGTTGCACTATCAGGTAGTGTTGCACTATCAGGTAGTGTTGCACTATCAAGTAGTGTTGCACTATCAAGTAGTGTTGCACTATCAAGTAGTGTTGCACTATCAAGTAGTGTTGCACTATCAGGTAGTGTTGCACTATCAAGTAGTGTTGCAGGATAAATGTGACAATAACATATGGAAGTACAATCATTGCCTTTACTTCTCCTTCAGTACAGTTATGTTAAGGTCATCTGTGCCTATATGATTTATTGCATGAAATAAAAATACATTAATGAGACAGATAAATATTTTTTTATGGATAAAGAGCAAAGAAAAAATCTCACAATTATTGTTGATGTCCCATATTTTTCTGTGACTGGAAAAAGCAAAATTCTATAAAAAATAATAAAATATTTCAATTATAGGATTAATAAGGTGAGGTATGAAGCAACACTGTGCTGTTCCTGCAGTTGAATCCTATTACCCTCAACTATTTTCAACTGTTTCAACAATGCTAAAGTAAATTAAGGAAAAGTTTGTTCCAGAAAATATTAAATGTGAAATGTTAAGTTTTTAAAGGTTGAGTATATACAATATTAATTCATACAGAGGAGAATTAAATAAATATTTGCTAGTAAAACATTCGTTATTTAAAACTCAGTGATATCCTAACTCATCTCAGTTTAAGGTGCTATGAAGGATACATGCAACCATAAGTATTAAGAAACAATCCAGAAGTGAGGTTTGACTGCAGGATTTATAGTGAGATGTCACAGTCATGCAAAGATCTGTATCAGTCTTAGTGTAAGTCTCCAGTAGAGAGCAAGCTGCTGCATCAGTGATAATGAGTAAGCTGTAAAACTTGGAAAAGTGAGCAGAGGCTGAGAGTGGTGTCCGGGGTTCCTTACCCTCGGTGCCATGCTCATGGCTGTAGGTTCACGCTTCTCTTTATCCACAACTCTGTGAGCACCCTGTAAGCGTAACACACCATTGACCACTCTGTTCTTAAACTAAGTGTTTAATTCACGGCTTCTTAACCTCTTTTGTCCTTACTGATTTTCCAGATCCTAGAGTATCATGCAAGGACCTCCTCCTCATTTGTAAAAATGATTTCGTAAGAATTACATGAAATTGTAGAAATGTGATAATTTGAAATATATAGTATACTATTTTTAATTTTGGCACGTTAGGCAACAAATCAAATTCAGTGTACCATCAAAATATACATAAAAACCTTCCAGGGAACTTTCTCAGACTCCTTAAACCTAACCCATGAACTCGAGGTTAAGAACCCCTGGTTTAACCTAACCCATGAACTCGAGGTTAAGAACCCCTGGTTGAACCTAACCCATGAACTCGAGGTTAAGAACCCCTGGTTGAACCTAACCCATGAACTCGAGGTTAAGAACCCCTGGTTGAACCTAACCCATGAACTCGAGGTTAAGAACCCCCGGTTTAGACTAACTGATCTCGAGCTATTCTTCAATGTTTGCCAATTTTGCGATAATATGGGAATAAACCTGTAAGATAAGACAAAAATAAGGCTAGCTTACTATATTCATTGACATGATTAATGTATTTTACCAAGTTAATGTTGTATTGTGCGTAAAGTACTTGGTAACATGGATAATTTATGCTGATAAAAGTGCAATTGATTTAATGTGTGTGACTTAACAGACTTCTCTAGAGACTGTAGTTGTAAATATGTTTGTTAATTTTTATTTAAATTCTGAAACTATTTTCAAATGAATACTAAATCTCCCTGATTTAGCCTCAGATGTACATTCAGTACAGATGAATATCTAATAAATATTGTTTTTTTTTTCTGAAAAAAAAAAAAAATAGCTTCATACCGACACCATCCAGAGGATTTGGAACCGATGATTTTTACTAGCATAGCGTGCGAGTGTGAGCGGTAGTTCACATCAGATATATTCACAATCAGACATAGAATGGAGGGGGAGCAAACGCAAATCTCTGAAACTTTCCAGGGGTATATGAAAGAGTACGGTATGAGGGTGAACGTAAAGGTGAGGTAAATTAAGAAATGTTGCTAGAGCTTGTTACGACCTCGTGCGCCGAGGGGTCAGTGGTTTAGTGAATTTATCATGCTGACACCAGTGGTTATTCTATATGAGGAATCATGAAGGCTGTGGAAGCGAAAAAAATGAAAATACTGAGTATCGCGAAGATCACATGAAGATGGAATGTCTGCTGCTGTGTGCGAACTCTGACCGGGGAAGAACGAAAGGCCTCCAGAGATAACTGTAATCCTTAAATTGCATCGAGTTTTTGAAAAGAAGGTTGGGAGGCTACTTAGGATATCTAGTTCCCGTGGAACTGTATGAATTCAGAGGTTTCGCCTATCAGCTCCAAATGTTATAAGCTTAGGATTTCAGCAGAATCAGGCGAGTAAGAAAGTTGCTTTCCAGCGAAATGATATAATACTGTCATGATATTCGAAAAAATCGAGAGAAAGACTTTAAATTTTTACCTTGGTACATACTGGAATAGGGAAAGTATATAGGTATAGAACAACTTGTGGAATTATAGTGGACGTGATAGAGTTAGTTTTAACAATATGGAACTTGAAACCATGTGGAGTGGCCCAGTTACCTGTACGATGCTTGTTACAAATCAGCAGTCTGGACATGCGCAAACAATGACAAAGTCATACACATATAAGGATGACCAGATATTTTTGGAGAGAACCGAGGCGAGTTCTGTAATATCTAACATAAATATGTTAAGTGTTGTGTGGTTAGTGGGAATGCCATGTGAAGTCGAGTGGGGGCGGACTCCTCGTTGAGGTTTGGGAGTAAAACAAGGGAGGATGTGTGGTGGGAAACGTTGGCCTTCGGAAACACGAATACAGTGTTGCCCTATTTATTAGGTATTGATCCTCTTCAATGGGGGCTCCTTGGCACGGTGAAGAGGCTCTTGGTCTGAGGAATTAGACCTTTTGGTCTCCTTCTTCAGACCGAACCTAATTACCCCCATCCCCCCCTTCCCAATCCCATCCTCCCCATTACCCTTTTCCCTTTCCTCCTCCTCTCCCCATCCCCTTCCTGTTTTCAGCCTTTGGGATTCTTCCCACAGGCACTCTAGTTCCTAGGTAGGGGGAAGGGAACCGTGGCCCATTCTATTCCGTTGAGGTCCGTGGTGGTGGTGGTGTAGTTTGCCGTTGAATCTGGATCACCTGGGGATGTCCCACTCCCTCTCCAGTCTCCCGGGGGGGTGGCTTTGGGTGTCTTTCGGGTGATGGGTGTATCTCTGGAAGCTGCCCTTTAGATTCCGGGTGGTGGTGGCCGAAGGAGGTATGCTTTGTGGTGGGTATCCAGCCACCTTCTCTTTTGTCCAAGGAGGCGGCTCGGTAGATGTGAGGTTGCTATCCCAGATTGCTGGTTACTGGCATGAAGGGTAGGGTATGGCACGGGTTTCATGCTGCATCTTGCACTACTCGCAGTGCTGGGGTCCTCTTGGGCGCGGAGGGGGATTTAAGGCCCTTTCATTCCTCCTAGGAGCTATCCCTCCATGTTCCCCCCCTTTTTTTTCTAAAAAACGAAAAGAAAGAAGTGACATAACCATGAAGTCCCAAGCCCATAAAACAGCTCTCCCTGGGCCCCTTTCTGCTACCGCACCTTGTTCCGACGCTACCTTATTATCTGACCACTTTTTGGACATTTCTAATGCCCCTGTACCTCCTGCTCGTGTCGTTTCATCACCCGCTTCAGCTTCAGGTAGCTTCAGCTTCAGGTAGCTTCAGCTTCAGGTAGCTTCAGCTTCAGGTAGCTTCAGCTTCAGGTACCGGGGTTCTGCCTGACTCCTTTGATACATCTGACTTCCGCACTTCTTTGGTCATGCTTCCGGCTTCTTCCTCTATGGTGTGGCACTTTTCGGATCGCCCGCCCGTCCCACGTCGGACCAACTCCATTCCCACACCTAAATGCCCAAGACCATTAACTGATGATACTCCTTCACTTGCTTCTCATTCTGCTCAGGAAAGACAGGCACAACACTCCCTCCCCTTACACGCTATGTTTCAAAATACACAATGAACTAAGTTTTTTACTCTGCAACCGACTTCTCCTCCTGACTATCTTTCCGATCATAGTATTAGTAAGGCACTCCTACGCCATATTGGTCGAGATATATCCTTTCATGCTCTCAAGAGCGGTGCTCGCATCGTCATGGTACAGAATGCTAGCCAAGCTCGCGATCTTTTTCTCCTTACAACTATAGATGCTATTCCTGTAACTATTGAAAAAACATCCTTCTCTCAATTCTTGTAGTGGTACTGGCATTCTACCTCATACCATTGTCCAACAGAATTTCCAGACATGTGGTGATGACATTCTGGAACAGCTTGAGCTCCAAGACCTCCCAATCCTCAAAGTAGACACTTATGTCCTCCCTGCCAGCAGGTGGAGATGCTACCCCTTGCAATGTAGCTTGCTTAACTTTTGACTGCCATGAGCTTCCGACCTCGGTTTATATTGTGGGACACTGTTTACAAGTTCGAAAGGTGATCTCTACTTCAACAGTGTAGACTTTGCTGGCGAACAGGTCATCCACCAAAATATTGCAGGTCAATGGCCGAATGCCCAGTCTGTGGTGCTGACTATACCAATACGTCTTGTAGTCTACCTCCCTCTTGCCTGAATTGTCATGAGGCTCACCCATCTTACTCTAGCCGTTGCCAAGCTTACTTAAATGAGCGAGAAATCCATTGTCTCAAAGAGGCAGAAGGCTTTCCTTATGCTATGGCACTCTCTCATCTATGCCTCCAGGGTAGACTTCCCCGTATTTCTTATTCTCGAATTACTAAACGACCCCCCACCTCTGGGGTCCCAACTTCTGCAGCCTCCTCTGTGCTCACCCCTTCCACAGTCACCCCTGTCTCCAATTCTTTTGCTGTCCTGGACTCAGAGATCCCTACCTCAGCACCTCACTCTGTTCTCACCTCTTCCTCTTCTCACTCACAAGTTTCTGTGTCTACAAGACCTCATACAATAACTCCTCCCCATTGCCTCTCTACTTCTCCGAAGTCAAAAAAATCCCCATTGTTAAAATCTCCATAAACCCCTCCTTCCCTTCTTCTATCTGCACATTTTTCTTTCCAGTCTTTGTACCTGGTTCTTCACCTCTAACTGGCTCTCTTACGAGTGTGGAAGTTCATCCTCCTCTTCATACAGTACCTTCCTTCCCTGTCCCCTCCCAAGTTTCTTCCTCTTCTGCCCCCTCCCAGGTCGCTTCCTCTCCTGTCCCCTCCCAAACTTTTTCTCCAGTTCCCTCTACCCTTTCATTTCCCCTACTTTGGTACATTCCATCGTCGCCCCGATCTTTACTCACCCTCCTCCTTCCATCTCCAATATCGTCCCACATACAACGTCCTTGTCCTCTGAAACACTTGAAGTTATCTCCAAATATACTGAGGAGACTAGACCATTTCTGGACACTGATCCACCTCCTGTTTCTCCTCTTCACTCTTTTCTGTCTGCACAACTCCTTTCTTCACAGTGTCCCAATCCTTTGCTGCTTGTGTGTTTTCCGCTGCTTCCACATGTGGATTTTTCAAACCATTCTAGTCCGTCAATACCTCTACCTTTAGATTTCTTGTATCTTTCTCTTCGCAAATCATGGCTTATTTACAGTGTAATATCCATGGCCTCAGAGGTAACCGGGGTGAGATTCAGATGTTGCTCTCTCAGTTTCCCCCCCGGTTTGTGTTTGTTTACAAGAACCCAAATTATGCTCCGCTGTTATCCCTCCCATCTCGGGCTATGTTTTATTATAGTCATCGGATCCTTTTTCCACACCGGTATTCCATACCATCAGCTCTTTGTTCATACTTTGCTGCATTACACTGCAGCCCGCATCCACTTGAATAAGTGGTATACACTCTGTTCTTTGTATCTCTCTCCTTCTCGGGCATTATCTATCCCAGATGTTGTATTTCTGGTTTCTTCCTCACTGCCACCACTTCTGTTACTTGGCGATTTTAATGCTCACCATTTCTTCTGGATGAGGGGGTCTCACTGTGACTCCCGCGGCATTCAGTTGGAGGCTTTTCTCGCTTCTCTCCCCCTCCATGTTTTAAATATGGTACTCCCACCCATTTTGATCCTGGTACTCATTCTCTCTCTTGCATCGATCTCTCGGTTTGCTCTTTCTCAAATGTACTAGACTTTGCCTGGTCTGTCCTCCTGGACTTGCATGACAGCGATCATTTTCCAATCATCCTTACTTCTCCTTCGTATTCACCACCTCCTCGTAGCCCATGCTGGCAATTTGACCAAGCGAATTGGAACCTTTACTCACATCAAATTGCTTTTAGCGAGGATCCTTCTTCGTCCTCCATTGATGAGCTTTTACACCTCTTCTCGACCTCAGTTTTAACAGCAGCTTCACATTCTATACCCCAAGCCTCGGGCAAGCATTCTCAGAGGTGTGTGCCTTGGTGGTCTCCTGCTTATGCTCGGGCAGTACATTTGAAACGCGCTGCATGGGGTAGGTACCAGTACAACAGAACCACAGAGCGACTCCTTGATTTTAATTAAGCAGAAGAGAGCGGTCGTCCACTGTGTCATCCATGACGCTAAACACACTTGCTGGCGGAATTATGTTTCTACTGTCACTTCGACTTCCACTATGAGTGCAGTCTGGAAAACAGTATGGAAACTGAGTGGTAAATACTCTCCCGACCCAGCTTCGGGTTGCCAGTGTCGCTATAGTAAACCCTCTTGATGTTGCCACCGAAATTGGTAATCATCTTGTCCGTATCTCTCAGAGGCTCTATCTATGCCCCTCGTTTCTTTCCTCCAAGTCTGCCAGAGAGTGAGAGCTCTTAAACTTTTCTTCTATCAGAGAAGAATCTTATAATGTTTCTTTTACACTTCTGCACAGGAGGCAACACTCTCTGCTTGCCGATCATCAGCAGCTGGGTCTGACGGCATTCATATTCGTATGCTACAGCATTTACATCAGTCAGCCTTTGCTTTCCTCTTACGACTCTTTAATCTTATTTGGCCACAAGGAGTTCTTCCCCAGCTGTGAAAATCTGCCATTGTTCTCCCTTTCCGCAAACCGGGTACTACGGGGCATGATGCCTTCCACTATCGTCCCATCGCTCTTACCAGTGCAGTTTGCAAGGTGATGGAACGTCTGGTAAATAGACGTTCGATGTGGTATTTAGAGACACACAATAGTCTCTCCAATAGTCAATATGACTTTTGTAGGGGTTGTTCTACTATTGACCCCTTACTATGCTTGGATACGTATATTCATAATGCTTTTGGCAATAACCACTCAGTTATCGCCATCTTTTTTGACCATGAGAAGGCATATAACACAACTTTGATGTATAACATCTTGGCCCAGGGCCACTCCTTAGGCCTTTGCAGCAATCTTTCATTTTTCCTTAAGAACTTCTTAAATGAGACGTTTCTGTTTTTGGGTTAATAATATGCTTTCCCCGGACTTTATCCAAGCTGAAGGTGTCCCCCAGGGATGTGTTCTGAGAACAACACTTTTCTCCTTGCTATAACTGATCTGGCATCTATTCTTCCATCTAATATTTGGTTATCACTATGTTGATGACTTTGCTATAGCTTGTGCAGGTGCTGACTGTCACCTCATTGCAGTTTGTCTCCAGCATGCGGTCAACCGTGTTTCCAATTGGGCCACTACTCCTGGGTTTAAATTTTCTAGTATTAAAACACACCAAATTATATGGTTCACGTATCCCAGAACGTGATACGGTCAGGTTTCTCGGCCTCCTGTTTGACCGTGGGTTATCCTGGAAACCTCACATTACCTCTCTGAAGGCAACTTGTCATAGCCGGCTGAACCTCCTTAAAACCCTCGCTCATCTTTCATGAGGGGATTGATCGTAAAACTCTCCTTCGCCTACATTCAGCCCTAATTTTATCGAAACTCAATTATGTTGACCAGATATATTCAGCGGCCTCTCCTGCTACTCTCTCTAGCCTTAATCCCATCCATCACCAGGGATTCCGTTTATGCCTCGGTGCTTTTCGCTCTTCACCGGTCGAGAGCCTCTGTGCAGAGGCTAATATTCCATCCTTGACCGATTGCCGTGATGCTCATTGCCGTTGCCTTTGCTATTATGTTCGCTCTCATGACCTCCGCAATCCTTCCATATATATAGGATAGTCACAGATGTTAGTAGACGTTTTTTATTTGTTCGTCGCAGGTTTACTCCGTCCCTTTTCTCTTTGCCTACATTCGCTCTTGTCTTTTCTTCAGTTACCATTTTTCTATATTCATGTAGCATCTCACTTTTCCCTACCCCCTTGGGAAGTTCAGACGGTTCGTGTCTGTTCTTTCCCACTGTCATGCACGAAAGCCCAACTGCCTACGATGCCTTCTTGCTCTCTTTTTCTTAACTACTTCGATCTCATTCTCATGCCATCGCAGTGTACACCGATGGTTCCAAGTCTTCTGACGGCGTTGGATTCACAACAGTGTTTCCGGACAGCATCGTGCGAGGGCATTTATTATCCTCGGCTAGCATTTTTACAGCTGAATTGTATGCCATTCTCGTAGCACTTATCCGTATTGCATCTATGCCTGTGTACCATTTGTGGTCGTTTCAGACTCCCTTAGTGCCTTACAGGCTATAAGAAAATTTGATACACCTCATCCCCTGGTTCTTCGTATCCAACTTTGGTTATGCCGTATCTCTAGCGCAATGAACAGGCAGACACTGCTGCGCGGTCAGCAGTACATGACCTCCCTGTTTTATATGGAGGTGTTCCATTCACAGACTATTTTGCTGTAATTGCTACCCACCTTCACATCCGTTGGCAACAACGTTGGTCTGATCTGCTACATAACAAATTACATTCTATTAAACCAAGTAGAGGTTTCTGGCCGTCTTCTTGTCATCATTATCGAGGTTATCTCATGGAGAGGCGCCCTGTTCCACTCTGAGAATTGTCAGGTTCCAGTTTCTGTTAGCTATATTCTGTTCGACTGCCCACTATATCAACGAGTACGCAGAATTTACCTCCTACGTCGTCACCACTCTACTGATGTTACTTTACCTTCCCTTCTTGCTGATGGACTCTCCTTTAACCCAGACTCTCACTGACTTTTTGACAGCAACTGATTTACTGCACAAACTCTGTTGATGATGCCTCTAGCACTCCTCACAGCCCTCTCTACCTCTCCCTCTTGCTACCCCTTGCACCCTCTCCTGCTCTGCTGTGCTGTATAACCCTTCTAGGTTTAACGCATCTCACAGCATCAACAAGAGCTAAGGACACATTGCCTCACAAAACATTATCTTCATCTCTTGTTTTCTCGGACTGGACAAGAATCTCTTGATTTTCACAACTCCCAAAATTCCTGACATTTCTTCCACATGTATTGTTATCTACTCCAAGGTAGTTTGTCAAGCGTGTGTTATATGTCGGGGAAATTTCCTCCATTTGAAATATAACGAAAGAGAAAACTTAGTGATTCGTGAGTTCAGTGGCATCCTTTTTAATGTTGATCACACACACCAAATTCCTTTCGATGTGACCTTCTCCCCCCCACCAAAAAAAAAAAAAAAGAATTTGATAAATACATTAGGTAGGTAAATCATTTACCTCTGACTAATCTTTGTCAGAATATAATTCTTGTTTAATCTGAAGCTGTAATCTCAAACTTAAACACTAACCTCGCTATCTGGTCTGAAATGTTTACATTTCCATGATGTTATTCTTCAGTCGTTTATAAATAATGAACCACGTCCCTACAGATGAAAATAATTAGAGAAAGATTTTTGTTTTTCCTATTAGTTACAATTTTTGTCTTAATAATTAGCAAAAAAATGAATGTGACGGTTTAAGAATCATGTCTGAGATCTAATACTTTAACAGCAAATAACACAGGTGACCATCCAGTGATATTATAAAACTACAAATATAATAAATATTTAACCATATGTATGTATATAAAATTATGTTTATGTTTCATGTTACTGAAGCTGAACTCGGATGTCAATTCCACATTTTTTTTAAATATCCTGCTTATACCAGTAATTATGTACGAAGTGGAATAATTATGAGACACTTTTAAGACACGTCAAGCTAAAAGGATGAGGTACCTGACTGCTCCATGTAGAGAAGAGGTAAGTCCTGGGAACATCTGGTCCCAGACACTCAAGAACAAAGAAGGCAAAATCGGGAGACAGGTGTGCCCGGTTATAAAGGCACATATCAGTAGTATTGTCGGCCTCCAGACACGACAAACACTCTGGCAGACGAAGCATCGGCGACGACACATCTGCCACACGGAACACATGACGCTCTCCAGGTTTCTCCTCCATTGTTGCCATGTAGTAGCTGAGGTGCAAGACAAGAATCATACACAATAACCCACACATAGGATAGACATATGACAACGTCTCGGTCTGACTTGGACTGAGACAGTCGAGGACACTTGTGATATTATCAGTAGTTGAATGTGGCGACGTTCTGAATGGGAATTATAAAAAAAGTATGACAGAAGAGACTAAAATATGATAAACCAAGGTAAGTAGTGATGCATAAAATAATGGAGATATTAAACATAAATACACCTTAGTTCTCATTACTTATCTGTGCTAATGTTCTTTTAACCAATTTGAAAGGTTACCAATTTATTGAAGATTGTCAGTGATTGAAAAAACAATAAAATTATGTAATGCAAGAATAGATTTAGAAAAGATACACTAGCATTCTGGTGCTTAATAGTCTCAAAAATGAATCATATATAACAAAAACAGTACAGGTGCATGCAAGCACACACAAAATGCGCAATTGTCTGCCTGATATTATTTAAGAGCCGCCGCAGCACACCAAGAAAATGCAAATTCAGATTTCGCACGTAATGGAAATTACTTGAACCATTTAGGGAAGTGTGTGACTGTGTGTGTTCGTGCGTTCACAAATGAGTTTCATAATAATTTATGTTTCACACACCTGATTATTTTGTTTTTAACATCTATATAAACTCTGTTTAAAAAAAACTTTCTCTCAATGATATTTGTTAATGTAATGTAGAGAATAATGTATCCATGTAAATGGAATGTGGAGAGTAATGTATCCCTGTAAATGTAATGTAGAGAGTAATGTATCCCTGTAAATGTAATGTAGAGAATAATGTATCCCTGTAAATGTAATGTGGAGTGTAATGTATCCCTGTAAATGTAATGTGGAGAGTAATGTATCCCTGTAAATGTAATGTAGAGAGTAATGTATCCCTGTAAATGTAATGTAGAGAATAATGTATCCCTGTAAATGTAATGTAGAGAGTAATGTATCCCTGTAAATGTAATGTAGAGAATAATGTATCCCTGTAAATGTAATGTGAGAGTATGTATCCCTGTAAATGTAATGTGAGGTAATGTATCCTGTAAATGAATAGTAATTATCCCTGTAAATGTAATGTGAGAATAATGTATCCCTGTAAATGTAATGTAGAGAATAATGTATCCCTGTAAATGTAATGTAGAGAGTAATGTATCCCTGTAAATGTAATGTAGAGAATAATGTATCCCTGTAAATGTAATGTGAGAGTAATGTATCCCTGTAAATGTAATGTGGAGAGTAATGTATCCCTGTAAATGTAATGTAGAGAGTAATGTATCCCTGTAAATGTAATGTAGAGAGTAATGTATCCCTGTAAATGTAATGTAGAGAATAATGTATCCCTGTAAATGTAATTAGAGAGTAATGTATCCCTGTAAATGTAATGTGAGAGTAATGTATCCCTGTAAATGTAATGTGGAGAGTAATGTATCCCTGTAAATGTAATGTGAGAGTAATGTATCCCTGTAAATGTAATGTAGAGAGTAATGTATCCCTGTAAATGTAATGTAGAGAGTAATGTATCCCTGTAAATGTAATGTAGAGAGTAATGTATCCCTGTAAATGTAATGTGGAGAGTAATGTATCCCTGTAAATGTAATGTGGAGAGTAATGTATCCCTGTAAATGTAATTTAGAGAGTAATGTATCCCTGTAAATGTAATGTGGAAGTAATGTATCCCTGTAAATGTAATGTAGAGAATAATGTATCCGTGTAAATGTAATGTGAGAGTAATGTATCCTGTAAATGTAATGTGAGAGTAATGTATCCCTGTAAATGTAATGTAGAGAGTAATGTATCCCTTAAATGTAATGTAGGAGTAATGTATCCCTGTAAATGTAATGTAGAGAGTAATGTATCCCTGTAAATGTAATGTAGAGTAATGTATCCCTGTAAATGTAATGTGAGAGTAATGTATCCCTGTAAATGTAATGTAGAGAGTAATGTATCCCTGTAAATGTAATGTGAGAGTAATGTATCCCTGTAAATGTAATGTGAGAGTAATGTATCCCTGTAAATGTAATGTGAGAGTAATGTATCCCTGTAAATGTAATGTGAGAGTAATGTATCCCTGTAAATGTAATGTGGAGAGTAATGTATCCCTGTAAATGTAATGGAGTAATGTATCCCTGTAAATGTAATGTGGAGAGTAATGTATCCCTGTAAATGTAATTTAGAGAGTAATGTATCCCTGTAAATGTAATGTAGAGAGTAATGTATCCCTGTAAATGTAATGTGGAGAGTAATGTATCCCTGTAAATGTAATGTAGAGAGTAATGTATCCCTGTAAATGTAATGTAGAGACTAATGTATCCCTGTAAATGTAATGTGGATAGTAATGTATCCCTGTAAATGTAATGTGGAGAATAATGTATCCCTGTAAATGTAATGTGGAGAATAATGTATCCCTGTAAATGTAATGTGGAGAATAATGTATCCCTGTAAATGTAATGTGGAGAATAATGTATCCCTGTAAATGAAAATATCGTATAAAAGTTGAAATAATTAACAAAATTCTTAAGAAGTCAACATTTTAGCATTAACATTTGGATAGACAGTCAGCTTAATAACAAGGTGACTGACCAGTCTCTGACAATACTCTCAAAATAACAGCTTAATCAAAACTATTTTCTTTATTAAAGTATACTATATTATTTTTTTAAATGCTGCTGCACGGGGTTTTGGAGATTTTTTTTTAAGCTATCAGCCCATCCTCCTAATAGACGTCAGTACATCACTTGTGACTAGCTAAGAACTAGTCACGTGTGGCCGTCAACACAATAAATTATTATAATTATTATAATGATAGGGAAGCCCTAAACCCGTAGGATTATGCAGCTCCTGAGCGGGGGGATTATGAAAGGTATTCAGGCTTAATTCAGGGAACAGGAGCACAGATCCAATTCCTTCAACCACTCTTCTTAGTTCATCCTTCTACCACCCTTCTTAGTTCATCCTTCTACCACCCTTCTTAGTTCATCCTTCTACCACCCTTCTTAGTTCATCCTTCTACCACATTTCTTAGTTCATCCTTCTACCACCCTTCTTAGTTCATCCTTCTACCACCCTTCTTAGTTCATCCTTCTACCACCCTTCTTAGTTCATCCTTCTACCACCCTTCTTAGTTCATCCTTCTACCACCCTTCTTAGTTCATCCTTCTACCACCCTTCTTAGTTCATCCTTCTACCACCCTTCTTAGTTCATACTTCTACCACCCTTCTTAATTCATCCTTCTACCACCCTTCTTAGTTCATACTTCTACCACCTTCTTAGTTCATTCAACCACTTCTTAGTTCATCTCACCCCTTCTTAGTTCATCACTTCTACCACCCTTCTTAGTTCATACTTCTACCACCCTTCTTAGTTCATACTTCTACCACCCTTCTTAGTTCATACTTCTACCACCCTTCTTAGTTCATCCTTCTACCACCCTTCTTAGTTCATCCTTCTACCACCCTTCTTAGTTCATCCTTCTACCACCCTTCTTAGTTCATCCTTCTACCACCCTTCTTAGTTCATCCTTCTACCACCCTTCTTAGTTCATCCTTCTACCACCCTTCTTAGTTCATCCTTCTACCACCCTTCTTAGTTCATCCTTCTACCACCCTTCTTAGTTCATCCTTCTACCACCCTTCTTAGTTCATCCTTCTACCACCCTTCTTAGTTCATACTTCTACCACCCTTCTTAGTTCATACTTCTACCACCCTTCTTAGTTCATACTTCTACCACCCTTCTTAGTTCATACTTCTACCACCCTTCTTAGTTCATACTTCTACCACCCTTCTTAGTTCATACTTCTACCACCCTTCTTAGTTCATACTACACCTCTAGTTCATCTACCTTCTTAGTTCATACTTCTACCACCCTTCTTAGTTCATACTTCTACCACCCTTCTTAGTTCATACTTCTACCACCCTTCTTAGTTCATACTTCTACCACCCTTCTTAGTTCATACTTCTACCACCCTTCTTAGTTCATACTTCTACCACCTTCTTAGTTCATACTTCTACCACCCTTCTTAGTTCATACTTCTACCACCCTTCTTAGTTCATACTTCTACCACCCTTCTTAGTTCATACTTCTACCACCCTTCTTAGTTCATACTTCTACCACCCTTCTTAGTTCATACTTCTACCACCCTTCTTAGTTCATACTTCTACCACCCTTCTTAGTTCATACTTCTACCACCTTATCATTTTCTTCTTAGTTCATACTTCTACCACCCTTCTTAGTTCATACTTCTACCACCCTTCTTAGTTCATACTTCTACCACCCTTCTTAGTTCATACTTCTACCACCCTTCTTAGTTCATACTTCTCCACCTTCTTAGTTCATACTTCTACCACCCTTCTTAGTTCATACTTCTACCACCCTTCTTAGTTCATACTTCTACCACCTTCTTAGTTCATACTTCTACCACCCTTCTTAGTTCATACTTCTACCACCCTTCTTAGTTCATCTTCTACCACCCTTCTTAGTTCATCTTCTACCACCCTTCTTAGTTCATACTTCTACCACCCTTCTTAGTTCATACTTCTACCACCCTTCTTAGTTCATACTTCTACCACCCTTCTTAGTTCATCTTCTACCACCCTTCTTAGTTCATACTTCTACCACCCTTCTTAGTTCATACTTCTACCACCCTTCTTAGTTCATACTTCTACCACCCTTCTTAGTTCATACTTCTACCACCCTTCTTAGTTCACTCTTACACCACCCTTCTTAGTTCATACTTCCACCCTTCCTTAGTTCATCTCCCTCCTATACCCACCCTTCTTAGTTCATCTCTACCACCCTTCTTAGTTCATCTTCACCACCTTCTTATTCACTCCACTTCTATCACCTTCTACCACCCTCCTTAGTTCAACCTCTCTACCACACCTCTTACTTCATCTCTCACCACCCTTCTACAACCTACCACCTTCTTATTCACTCCTTCCTACCACCCTTCTACACTCACCACCCTCTTACATACTTCTACCACCTCTAGCAACCTACCCTCTACACCTACCACCCTCCATCTCTACACCCTTCTATCATCTCCTACACCACCCTCCTACAACCACCCTCCTACAACCCACCCTCCTACACCTACTCTCCACACCACCTCCTACACCCTACCTCTACACCACCCTCCTACAACCACCTCCTACCCCACCCTTCACCACCTCCTACACCACCTCCTCACCACCCTCCTACACCCACCCTCCTACACCACCCTCCTACAACCCACCTCCTACAACCACCCTCCTACACCACCCTCCTACACCCACCCTCCTCACCACCCTCCTACACCACCCTCCTACAACCACCCTCCACACCACCCTCCTACACCACCTCCTACACCCACCCTCCTACAACCACCCTCCTACACCACCTCCACACCCACCTCTACACCACCCTCCTACAACCACCCTCCTACCACCTCACACCACCCTCCTACACCCACCCTCCTACACCCACCTCCTACACCCACCCTCCTACACACCTCCTACACCCACCCTCCTACACCACCCTCCTACAACCACCCTCCTACACCCACCCTCCCTACACCACCTCCTACACCCACCCTCCTACACCCACCTCCTACACCCACCCTCCTACAACCACTCCTACAACCACCCTCCTACACCACCCTCACCCTCCTCACACCCACCCTCCTACACCACCCTCCTACACCCACCCTCCTACACCTCACCCTCCTACACCCACCCTCCTACACCACCCTCCTACACCCACCCTCCTACACCACCTCCTACAACCACCTCCTACAACCACCTCCTACACCCACCCTCACCCACCTCCTACACCCACCTCCTACACCCACCCTCCTCCCCTACACACTCCACCCACTCTCCTACAACCACTCCTACACCACTCCTCAACCACTCCTAACCACCTCCTACAACCACCCTCCTACAACCACTCCTCCTACCCACCCTCCTCCTACCTCCACACCACCCTCCTACACCCACTCCTACACCCACCCTCCTACACCCACCTCCTACACCACTCCTACACCACCTCCTACAACCACCCTCCTACAACCACCCTCCTACAACCACCCTCCTACAACCACCCTCCTACACCACTCCTACACCACCCTCCTACACCCACCCTCCTACACCACCTCCTACAACCACCTCCTACAACCACTCTCCTACACCCACCCTCCTACACCCACCCTCCTACACCTACATCAACGTCTTTCGTAATGCTTCCTTACGTCTCAACGTCCGTCATTTTATTTATCCACTTCCATAAAGCAGACACAATATTCCCTTTAAGTAAACAAACACTTCAAGTGTATCTCTTGTTTTCTTTACCTCTGTTTTATATGTGCATAATGCATACTTCTCATTTATATCAGTTATATATAGGTTATATCTGAAGTCTCAGAAAAAGTTAGAATACCGTGACTGGAACAAGGAAGAATACCGTGACTGGAACAAGGAAGAATACCGTGACTGGAACAAGGAAGAATACCGTGACTGGAACAAGGAAGAATACCGTGACTGGAACAAGGAAGAATACCGTGACTGGAACAAGGAAGAATACCGTGACTGGAACAAGGAAGAATACCGTGACTGGAACAAGGAAGAATACCGTGACTGGAACAAGGAAGAATACCGTGACTGGAACAAGGAAGAATACCGTGACTGGAACAAGGAAGAATACCGTCACTGGAACAAGGAAGAATACCGTGACTGGAACAAGGAAGAATACCGTGACTGGAACAAGGAAGAATACCGTCACTGGAACAAGGAAGAATACCGTCACTGGAACAAGGAAGAATACCGTGACTGGAACAAGGAAGAATACCGTGACTGGAACAAGGAAGAATACCGTGACTGGAACAAGGAAGAATACCGTGACTGGAACAAGGAAGAATACCGTGACTGGAACAAGGAAGAATACCGTGACTGGAACAAGGAAGAATACCGTGACTGGAACAAGGAAGAATACCGTGACTGGAACAAGGAAGAATACCGTCACTGGAACAAGGAAGAATACCGTGACTGGAACAAGGAAGAATACCGTCACTGGAACAAGGAAGAATACCGTCACTGGAACAAGGAAGAATACCGTCACTGGAACAAGGAAGAATACCGTGACTGGAACAAGGAAGAATACCGTGACTGGAACAAGGAAGAATACCGTCACTGGAACAATACATGAATAACTCGCACATGAGTGACTTTGTAAATGGTCCAAGTCAGACCAAAATATCGTCGTAAGGTTTTCTGTCTATATGCAGGTTATTTGTATGTTGTTAACCAATCAAATTACTTACTACCTAATGATTATAATAATAAGAATATTATTATTATGGTGAGTGCTAAACCCATAGGAACCATGCAGATCCTGTGGGAGGGGGATGATGGAAGGTATTCAGGTTTAAATCAGGGAACTTTAGCACAGATCCAATTCCCTAGATCAAGAGCCTCTCACCAGCATCAAGGAACCTCCCTTGAAGGGAATAATAAGAATAATTTTTAAAGGGGTGGACTGGTAAGCCAGTGGAAGGCCTCAGTCAGATGACTAAAAGCTTCGGTCAGGAAACATTTGTCCTGCGTCCTGACAAACCTTACCTAACCTAACTTAACCAATCCAATACTTTACGTTTTGTTGCTGCAAGTTAAAATGGTCATCACTTACATGTAGTTATTGTTCTGATCCCAACCCAGGATCTCTGTGACCTCAAAAGCCCCGTGTGTAATGGGGATGACGCGACGCATGCGCACGCTGTATATGTTGACATGCTTGAACTCTCCCTCGTCGCCGTCACGCACAGGTAGTCTGAGCAGGTAACTCTGCCCATCCTCAGAGAATATAGGAGCATCATATAACTCTACCCAGCCATGATCTCCTGACTGCTCTGTGTGTGTCTGTAACCACAAATTATTTACTATGAAAATATTGTTTATAAACTTGGATTAAAAGCCTGAAGAAATTAAAAAAAAATATCTTAAACCTGTGACTAAGTTGAATTATAAGTTACAAAGTTGAGTTATACAGATGATAGGTTAATGAGTTGATATGTATAAGGAAACATCTAAGGAAATATATTTCGTTTAAATAATTGGTACAAAAATTCACAATGAATTTATATTGGTGACACGTAATAAGTCTTGCTTGTCTGTCACATTTAAATAAGATGTAATGTTTTTCACACAGTTCAACATAAAGGTTAATACACTGTATCCTGCCTCAACTCATTGCAAGACGCGGTCCTATCCAAGAAGTTACCACTTGTTAGGTTGCAATCCTCAACAGCCGACTACTACTCAGGTACCTAGTCTGGAACAATGTTCCAGACTAGGTACCTGAGTAGTAGTCGTCTGGAACAATGTTCCAGACTATGGAGCAGAACTCTTCTCCAGGCTGAGGGACTGACCACCTCAAAACTACGTCTTCAAGGGTAATGGACTGATTACATCGTCTATACATTAACGCTGCTGCTCTATATTTGATCACAGAAGCCTACTGCGTAGGCGAAACGTTTCTGAATAAAGATACCTAACTGTTGCAAGTGTCTTACTTATCAACCTGACGGTATTGGATACCATTATCATATTCTTCATTATGATGTTAGAGATGTGACTTGAACCTCTCGAGTGTTTGCTCTGTGCCTTGACTCGAGTAATAGTACGTGTACTTTTTATTAGTGTTACAAATCGCTAGTTACTGAAGTTCACACAGTAATCTATGATCCTTAAAGACTATACAGTTGATAAATGAATAAATATATGCATAAATAATATTCTTTACCCGATACTCCGTATTAAATTCTTGGGAACTAGATTGCTTCCAATAATAATTACAAAGGTAACTTTTGATTACTTCCCTGATGGACAAAGTTTGTTAGATTTACGGCCAAACATCAATGATACTTTTAATTCCTATAATTAAAGATAGAGAACAAATGATGATAACTAGTTGTGTACAAGTATAGGCAGCGCGTCTGTGTGGCGCTCAACAGACGGAGGATCAAGCCTCCACCACGTCTTGGGCTGAATGACCCACATGGGTTTAGCGCTTAACATGAATAATAATAATAATAATAATAATAATAATAATAATAATAATAATAATGAGAAAAATAAGAAACTTATTGCAGTTTAACACGAACATTCATGTCATTAAATGTATTTATATAACGTTTTAATAAAGTCATTAGTGCGTTTTGTTATGCATTAAACGGAATTAAAAAGGGACAAACGTACATTTCTTTAAAACCTTAAACACCCCATTACTGGGAACACACAACAAATAAAAAGCTAAACAAGACTGTATACGTAACATAAACAAGACTGTATACGTAACATAAACAAGACTGTATACGTAACATAAACAAGACTGTATACGTAACATAAACAAGACTGTATAGGTAACATAAACAAGACTGTATAGGTAACATAAACAAGACTGTATACGTAACATAAACAAGACTGTATACGTAACATAAACAAGACTGTATACGTAACATAAACAAGACTGTATACGTAACATAAACAAGACTGTATACGTAACATAAACAAGACTGTATACGTAACATAAACAAGACTGTATACGTAACATAAACAAGACTGTATACGTAACATAAACAAGTGACTCGACGGTCCATTTTAATACGCAAGTAGTAAAAAGAATTAGAAGGAAGACTAACCGCCTCGCAGAAGTACATGGGGTGAGAGCAGGTGGTGACCACAGAGGTGTTCTGTGCTCGGTTCATCCAGACAACACTGATGGTGGTAGCATCAACCCAGGTCACCGCAGTGAAGTAGTGGTCCCTGCAGACACACACACACAACCGTCATCATCATCATCAATGATAGTGTGTTGTTCCTTTCACACCAAGTCTCACACTTCAAGAAGAATAGTGAAGATTCAGTCAGACTGCTTATACTTCCTCTCACCATATACATTCACAATGACTGTATATGCAAGCACACGAGTACACACGCATGTACACATGCAAAGGAAAAAGTAACATGTATAATTTCACATCAATTATGTTAATTATTAAGTTACAGAGAAAGGGTGCTATCACGCTGTCATTATCAATAATGACATTAAAATACAATAAATAATGAAATAAATTTATGCATTTTAAATGAGGAGAGAAAGAGAGAGAAAAAAAGAGAGAGAGGGAGGGTTAACCTTCTCTCAGGCAGTGAACGCAGGAGCGAGGAACAGTTAACACGTTTTATTAATATGATTTTCATAATTGGTCAATCATAAGTAAATGATGGTCAGCTGATGCAGGTGTTGTGATGTTATGATCAGCTGATGCAGGTGTTGTAATGTTATGGTCACCTGATGCAGGTGTTGTGATGTTATGATCAGCTGATGCAGGTGTTGTGATGTTTTGATCAGCTGATGCAGGTGTGATGTTATGGTCAGCTGATGCAGGTGTTGTGATGTTATGGTCAGCTGATGTAGGTGTTGTGATGCTATGGTGAACTGCTGCAGGTATTGTGATGTTATGGTGAACTATTGGGTGTTGTGATGTTATGGTCAAGTGATGCAGGTATAGTCATGTTATGGTCAACTGTAGCGGATGTGGTGGTGATATGGTGAAGGTTGTGTGGTGAGGTGATCTGGAGATGTATGGCTGGTTAGCACTGGAGGTACAGTAGTGGAAGATGGTTGTTCTATGTTATACCTATTATTAAAACTACGTAGTATATAGTCTACCTATACCTTATTTTTTCCTCGTGTACTCACTGAGTTGAGTTTTCCTGGGCCGAGACTTGGGATGAAGAGCTAACCTTTGATGCTGATCACTGTAGTCTCTGCTGTGATCAGCGTTACTGACTTCTGGTCTCTTGAGTATTATCACATCTAGTCTTGAAGCTGTGTATTGAGTTTGCCTCCATCACTGCTTCATCCAAGTCACTTCAAATGTCAACAAACCTGAGACTAAACAAATACTTCCTGTGCCATGCAAAGAGTACGTAATCTTTATTCGGATCATGTCACACCTTCATAAAAGGCTACCTCCTCAACCAGCGAACCAGGCACTAAGGATCTGACGATCGGGGCCCCATCGTCAGATCAGTACCTAGGTTCAGCCAATCATAATGTGGATCTGGCAATTGTGAAGGTGACGTGGTTACCACGCAGGTTTTTACCCTTGTCATTTTCATTCTGTGCTGGTTGATGCATGGTTGTCTCTTATCTCTTGGCTGCTGTTTTGCCTTGACTACCGTGACTACTAATAACTATTCTGCTGTATATAGTGTACATACTTTGTATAAATTTATATATACTTTGTGAAGGAAAATACATTTCAAAGTTTTTTCTACTGTTTACTTTGTTCCAAGCTCCCTTTTACGACCAGGTTAACAGGCCTTGAGAACCTGAGGTTCTAATACTTCCTTACATCTCTATGGCTCATCTGTTTTTCCAACATTTAGCAGAGTCCCCTTGATCATAGACCTCTTAATCCAAACAGACAGTCGCTACCGCTGCCATCATACGGTTTAAGCGTAATTCTGGCGATATGCTTATTGTGATATTTACTCGCAGGCTATTTTTAGTCTAATATTTGGATATTTCCTACGTCCCTGCCATGTCTGCACTCTCCTTCACAACTCTGCACGTGTCGAACTGCAGAACCCACTTGAATGGCATCATGCAGTCTAAGTCTCTCTGGAGTTTAGTCTTCACTCGTTTTTCTCTCTCATTCTGATGTAACAGTTATTGTTACTCTCTACCTTGTGTGTATATGTGTGTGTCTGTGGAATGGTCGGGGCAGGTAACCGTGTGTGTCTGTGGAATAGTCGGGGCAGGTAACCGTGTGTGTATGTGGAATGGTCGGGGCAGGTAACCGTGTGTGTGTGTGGAATGGCCGTGGCAGGTAACTGTGTGTGTCTGTGGAATGGTCGGGGCAGGTAACCGTGTGTGTGTGTGGAATGGTCGGGGCAGGTAACCGTGTGTGTGTGTGGAATGGTCGGGGCAGGTAACCGTGTGTGTCTGTGGAATGGCCGGGGCAGGTAACCGTGTGTGTGTGTGTGTGTGTGGAATGGTCGGGGCAGGTAACCGTGTGTGTGTGTGGAATGGTCGGGGCAGGTAACCGTGTGTCTGTGGAATGGTCGGGGCAGGTAACCGTGTGTATCTGTGGAATGGTCGGGGCAGGTAACCGTGTGTCTGTGGAATGGTCGGGGCAGGTAACCGTGTGTATCTGTGGAATGGTCGGGGCAGGTAACCGTGTGTCTGTGGAATGGTCGGGGCAGGTAACCGTGTATCTGTGGAATGGTCGGGGCAGGTAACCGTGTGATCTGTGGAATGGTCGGGGCAGGTAACCGTGTGATCTGTGGAATGGCCGGGGCAGGTAACCGTGTGTGTGTGTGTGTGTGGAATGGTCGGGGCAGGTAACCGTGTGTGTGTGTGGAATGGTCGGGGCAGGTAACCGTGTGTCTGTGGAATGGTCGGGGCAGGTAACCGTGTGTATCTGTGGAATGGTCGGGGCAGGTAACCGTGTGTGTGTGGAATGGTCGGGGCAGGTAACCGTGTGTGTGTGGAATGGTCGGGGCAGGTAACCGTGTGTTGTGAATGGTCGGGGCAGGTAACCGTGTATCTGTGGAATGGTCGGGGCAGGTAACCGTGTGTGTGTGGAATGGTCGGGGCAGGTAACCGTGTATCTGTGGAATGGTCGGGGCAGGTAACCGTGTGTGTGGGAATGGTCGGGCAGGTAACCGTGTATCTGTGGAATGGTCGGGCAGGTAACCGTGTGTATCTGTGGAATGGCCGGGGCAGGTAACCGTGTGTGTGTGTGTGTGTGGAATGGTCGGGGCAGGTAACCGTGTGTGTGTGTGGAATGGTCGGGGCAGGTAACCGTGTGTCTGTGGAATGGTCGGGGCAGGTAACCGTGTGTATCTGTGGAATGGTCGGGGCAGGTAACCGTGTGTGTGTGGAATGGTCGGGGCAGGTAACCGTGTGTGTGAAGGGTGAACTGGTCGGGGCAGGTAACCGTGTATCTGTGGAATGGTCGGGGCAGGTAACCGTGTGTGTGTGGAATGGTCGGGGCAGGTAACCGTGTATCTGTGGAATGGTCGGGGCAGGTAACCGTGTGTCTGTGGAATGGTTGGGGCAGGTAACCGTGTGTGCAAATGGGCAAAGGATAGCGAGAGAAGCGATTAAAAAAAATATAATGAACAGATTTGGTGGATCAGGTTACAAAAAATCGCTGTATAATTGAGTCAGGAACAAACAAATGAGGAGACATTATACACTACTGGAGAAACGTATCGTCACTAGTGTATAATGTATAGTAGTGGAGAGTATAGCATCACCAGTGTATGATGATGTATGAAAAAAATACCACAGTGAAAATAGGAAATAAATCCTAAGCACTTCCATGTGTACAAGCACATGTAAACGCTCAGGATTTATTTCCTATTTTCACTGTGGTATTTTTTCATATTCGTAATCACGTGTCTTATTGTGATTTCTTTCATGATGTATATTGAGTAAACTGTGAAGCCATATTGTCCCCTGTTGCCAGTAATTGTTATAGATTATATTTCTGAAGGACTTGTGGAAGGAAGATTTAAGGAACTCAGAATTTCTGAGAAAGTATCACTGATGGGTATTCGCTCCTGCTGTCACATATATATTTTTAAAATTTATATAAAAAAATGTAAAATGCAATCTCAGGTACCATATCAAAGTTTTCGAGACAAAAAGTAAAAAAATAAAGCTTGTTTACAAGCACCGAAGGCTGACATTTATACAAAAATTACAAGACTTGTTTAACAAGTGCTAAAAATGTTGGATTTAATATTTAGTTTTTATCAATCAGTTTTTGTATTTCCTTTAAAACATTGCGTCCAATATAAGATTTGGGACAAAAGCTCATGGTATGACGGGAAAATTGCTTAGTCAGGAGTAAACCAAAGTAATTTAGCAAAATTATTAGTGGATAAGGTTTTGCTCTAAGAGATTTATCAAGTCGTACAGCGGAACACATCATGTTGGCTACTACCTGACACTCCTTGTGACAGATGGAAAATTAACCGGAAAATTAATCCTGAAAGATTTGTAACCCAAAACTCAATCAATATGGGTTAATTTCAATGATATCCTTGTTTAAGTTCTCTTCTAGAATGTGACCCACAACAGTCTACTAACTCAGAGGTTTCTGTTTACAGCTAAGACATGCAGTAGGTGTTAGAAGACTTGTTTTACGCCCCACTTAGTGGGGTTCGATCCTGCATTCACTTGGTAACGATTAAGTCCCTTATTTTATCTTCATTTCCAGAGAATGAATTGCACCAGTCTTTTCACGCCATGATTTAAACAATTTTGTCATGATGGGCGACACTTATTGTAGTTTTGTGGGTTCTCTTAATGTACGTGTGCTCTTGATCTCTGGCGTGGATACAACCACTGATATCAGCGTCACAGTCTTCACCTGCAGTGTTGCGTGTTATTCCCACTCAAACACGCATACCCTCGCAGAACCCATTATTACAGTAAATTATGACTAGCGTGAAACAACGCAAGGCTGTTAAATAAAACAGAAGAATTTAAAAAAGTCTAGTCGTGATTATATAGACATATAACCTCAATGAACAATAAAAAAAAAGGTTGTTATCAATATAGCGCTTCCTTTTGCGGTAAAATGACACATAACTGTCTAACCTCCTTCCCTCCTGTTGTGTTCCTCTGTATAGAAATATAAAACTCACTAAAGCGAAATATCATCCGATAAAAATTCGACTTGGCTAGAGAGTAATGTTCATCCACAAAGACATTTCTTAAACAAACCTTGTGATAAGAAGCTGATAACTATACATTAAATTATAAAATATAGAGTGAGGCAAGTGGGTAAGGATAGTAGGTAGTGTGTGAAGGGTGGGGGTATGGAAGGGGGTCTATGGGCAAAAAGGGGGAAACAGAACTTAAGTAGAGCCTGATGAACAACAAGAACTGAGCTTTAAAGAAGTAAAATGCAAATACGAAAGGTAAGTAGAATATAAATAAGCAAACAAGGACGGAGGGATGGGAGATAATAAAGCACTTTATGTAAATATACCACAGTGAAAATAAGAAATAAAACCCGAGTGCTTTCATGTACTTACATATCAGAGGAATAAGATGAGGCAAGAGGATCACATTTTTAAATGTTAAACACTGAGGTGACACCTCACTCAGAGGTGACACCTCACTCAGAGGTGACACCTCACTCAGAGGTGACACCTCACTGTGTTCTCACCTCTTCTTCCTATTCCTCTGAAGATATGTAAGCACATGCAAGCATTCGTGAAGATGTGTGTGTAAACACAAGAAAGCGTTCACGTTATAATACAAATTCAAAGTACAGCAACGAAGGCGACTCAAGTTAAAGCTTAGGAGAGGCAAGTGCCTAATGGCAGGGGTGACTAGGAAAGTATTGGGAGAGAAATATGCTTCATAAAATGGCATCAGTGACACTCAGAAGCAGGAAGGAACCCCAAGAGATAAGACCCAAGGCAGGTTAAGGATAACAACAAAGGCAAGAGGACAAAGCAATGGTTTTTCTATGCAAAGCAGTAAAAAAGGTGACGGATGGGGAAGGGAAAGCTCAGTTCTAGCACTGTACGGATACTGTCCCAGGATAACCAAAGATGAAACTTACGGAATTACGAAGGTGAGTTTCAATATCATGGAAGATATATCATGCAGACACAAAGCTGTAGGCTGGACGAGAGGAAGACTAGGATACTGAAGCAATGACGAGGAATATCGTTCAGGCAAACTGAATGAGGCTTGATTTTTTTTTTAGGCTTTAACTACAATGTTCACTGCTGTGATCATAGCAGATGAGGCTGTCAACAATAAAGATTCGGGGGAGAAAAAAAGATGAAGAGCAGCGCTGTACCTTAGCTGGGGTTAAGAACTACATGGTAATAAAGATGGCAATAAAGTAATATGAAGGGAGAATAGGAAAAATGAGACCTCAGGTAGAAGAAAGGTTGCTAAAGAAGACAAGAATGAGACTGTGTCTAAGAAAGTAAAACGGCAAAAATAAGGTCTCAAATAGGACTTGAGACATAAATGAAGCGACAGAGAGGACAAGACCGCTGGTAGGAGACACTCCTAGGATGGGATATTGAGGCCATGGACAAAAATGACGCAGCAAGACCCCGGGGAGGATGAGGAACTGGTTTTGGGTAAGACTAAGCTTCGTCAATAAACATACGTTTTGTGTGACCAACTATTACGCTACGAGACGAACACAAGACTTATTGTACCTAATGCAATACAAAATCCATGGAATGCCAAGAAACATCATGGGATTAAAATAAACTTGAAAAGATCGTTCAAAAAAATATAGTAAATAAAATGTTATTTCTACTGGAAGAAGAAAAGTGAGCAGATATATTTATATATTAACAATCCCACAGAGGTATTTGCTTAAAGGAAAAAGAATTAAGTTGAAAAACGTTCCCTTACATAACAAAGGAATATATAACGTTATAGTATAAGACTGAAAATATCACGTAATGGTATAACAAAAATGGAACATATCACGCAAGAGTATATCATGCAACAGTATAACAATGAGGGAATATATCATGCAATAATATATCAGATTAGGACAAGAGCGATTATAATCCACCGAGGTTACCAAAAAAACTAAAACAAAACTGATTAAAAGAACGTGAAAAAATATACATTTACACAAGTTGCATAAAACTTGGTAATTTCAGTGAGCAATACTGAAAACGAACAATAATGGAAACACTCGCAAAGCAAAGTCGTTTTCAGTGAAGCATCAATGACCACAACATCTGACGATACATACAACGCAGAACAGCAGACAGATGACACCTGTGGACCAATAACCCAGGACAACTGAAGGAGGCAAAGCCGTGTACCTTATTTCAGTTGGATTTATTTTCAGGATCTCTTTCAGGGGCATGTATGATCCCTTGTCTTCTAATAACACGTTCATTTTTCCACTAATCTACCTTGTCCATAATTACTATCGCATTTCCTTTGTCTGTTTCGTAAGGTGAAGTCTAAGATCTTTCCTTAATTCATGGTATAACTTAACAAATCTTTGATGACAATTGTTGTTGTAGAGGTGTGAGCACAGCTCACACCTCTATAACTTAAGAATGTGAACCACAACAGTTCATTAACTGTTTGCTACCTGTTTACCGCTACGCAAACAGAAGTAACGGGTGTCAGGAGATTTGTTGATTCGCGAGTAGTTGACAATATTTGTCAACATGAAACATCAATTGGGAATGTCCCTTGATACTAACGAAGAGCTCTTAATCCAAGACATCAGAGTTATTATTTTCTTCCTTGAATCAAACCTGATTCCCTTTCATTCCTCAGGCACTGTATTACCCCTACGGATTTACGGCTTCTAGAGGAAGATAACCATAATATGCCAATATAGACAGAGTAAAAACAAGGAGAAAATACGAGAGAGAAAGAGAGAAACTTGACAGTGAGTTAACGTGATCACTAGTATGGTGAACACTATCACTACCATGTATGTCGAACACTATCACTAGCATGTATGGTGAACACCATCACTAGCATGTATTGTGAACACTATCACTAGCATGTATGGTGAACACTATCACTAGCATGTATGGTGAACACTATCACTAGCATGTATGGTGAACACCATCACTAGTAAACACAGTGAACACCATCACTAGTAAACACAGTGAACACCATCACTAGTAAACATAGTGAACACCATCACTAGTAAACATAGTGAACACCATCACTAGTATGTATAGTGAACACCATCACTAGTAGCATAGTGAACACCATCACTAGTAATAGTGAACACCATCACTAGTAGTATAGTGAACACCATCACTAGTATGATATGAACACCATCACTAGTATGTATAGTGAACACCATCACTAGTATGTATAGTGAACACCATCACTAGTATGTATAGTGAACACCATCACTAGTAAACATAGTGAACACCATCACTAGTATGTATAGTGAACACAATCACTAAACATAGTGAACACCATCACTAGTAACATAGTGAACACCATCACTAGTAAACAGTGAACACCATACTAGTAAACATAGTGAACACCATCACTAGTAAATATAGTGAACACCATCACTAGTAAACATAGTGAACACCATCACTAGTAGTATAGTGAACACCATCACTAAACATAGTGAACACCATCACTAGTAAACAGTGAACACCATCACTAGTAAACATAGTGAACACCATCACTAGTAAACATAGTGAACACCATCACTAGTAAACATAGTGAACACCATCACTAGTAAGCATAGTGAACACCATCACTAGTAAGCATAGTGAACACCATCACTAGTAATGTGAACACATCACTAGAAATAGTGAACACCATCACTAGTAGATAGTGAACACCATCACTAGTAAACATAGTGAACACCATCACTAGTAAGCATAGTGAACACCATCACTAGTAAGCATAGTGAACACCATCACTAGTAAGCATAGTGAACACCATCACTAGTAAGCATAGTGAACACCATCACTAGTAAGCATAGTGAACACTATACATAGTGAACACCATCACTAGTAAGCATAGTGAACACATCACTAGTAAGATAGTGAACACCATCACTAGTAAGCATAGTGAACACCATCACTAGTAAGCATAGTGAACACCATCACTAGTAACATAGTGAACACCATCACTAGTAGATAGTGAACACCATCACTAGTAAACATAGTGAACACCATCACTAGTAAACATAGTGAACACCATCACTAGTAAACATAGTGAACACCATCACTAGTAAACATAGTGAACACCATCACTAGTAAACATAGTGAACACCATCACTAGTAAACATAGTGAACACCATCACTAGTAAACATAGTGAACACTCACTAGTAAACATAGTGAACACCATCACTAGTAAACATAGTGAACACCATCACTAGTAAACATAGTGAACACCATCACTAGTATATATGACACCATACTAGAAACATAGTGAACACCATCACTAGTAAGCATAGTGAACACCATCACTAGTAAGCACATTCAACACCATCACAAGTATGTATAGTGAACACCATCACTAGTAAACATAGTGAACACCATCACTAGTAAACATAGTGAACACCATCACTAGTATGTATAGTGAACACCATCACTAGTAAGATAGTGAACACCATCACTAGTAAACATAGTGAACACCATCACTAGTAAACATAGTGAACACCATCACTAGTAAAATAGTGAACACCATCACATAGTAAACACATATAGTAATGAACACCATCACTAGTAAAATAGTGAACACCATCACTAGTAAACATAGTGAACACCATCACTAGTAAACATAGTGAACACCATCACTAGTAAACATAGTGATATGAACACCATCACTAGTAAGCATAGTGAACACATCACTAGTAAGCATAGTGAACACCATCACTAGTAAGCATAGTGAACACCATCACTAGTAAGCATAGTGAACACCATCACTAGTAAGCATAGTGAACACCATCACTAGTAAGCATAGTGAACACCATCACTAGTAAGCATAGTGAACACCATCACTAGTAAGCATAGTGAACACCATCACTAGTAAGCATACACCATCACTAGTAAGCAAAACACCATCACTAGTAAGCATAGTGAACACCATCACTAGTAAGCATAGTGAACACCATCACTAGTAAGCATAGTGAACACCATCACTAGTAAGCATAGTGAACACCATCACTAGTAAGCATAGTGAACACCATCACTAGTAAACATAGTGAACACCATCACTAGTATGTATAGTGAACACCATCACTAGTATGTATAGTGAACACCATCACTAGTAAACATAGTGAACACCATCACTAGTAAACATAGTGAACACCATCACTAGTAAACATAGAGAACACCATCACTAGAAAACATAGTGAACACCATCACTAGTAAACATAGTGAACATCACTAGTAAACATAGTGAACACCATCACTAGTAAACATAGTGAACACCATCACTAGTAAACATAGTGAACACCATCACTAGTAAACATAGTGAACACCATCACTAGTAAATATAGTGAACACCATCACTAGTAAACATAGTGAACACCATCACTAGTATGTATAGTGAACACCATCACTAGTATGTATAGTTAACACCATCACTAGTATGTATGGTGAACACCATCACTAGTAAACACAGTGAACACCATCACTAGTAAGCACAGTGAACACCATCACTAGTAAACATGGTGAACACCATCACTAGTAAACACAGTGAACACCATCACTAGTAAGTATAGTGAACACCATCACTAGTATGTATAGTGAACACCATCACTAGTATGTATAGTGAACACAATCACTAGTAAACATAGTGAACACCATCACTAGTATGTATAGTGAACACCATCACTAGTAAACATAGTGAACACCATCACTAGTAAACATAGTGAAAACCATCACTAGTATGTATAGTGAACACCATCACTAGTATGTATAGTGAACACCATCACTAGTATGTATAGTGAACACAATCACTAGTATGTATAGTGAACACAATCACTAGTAAGCATAGTGAACACCATCACTAGTAAGCATAGTGAACACCATCACTAGTAAGCATAGTGAACACCATCACTAGTAAGCATAGTGAACACCATCACTAGTAAGCATAGTGAACACCATCACTAGTAAGCATAGTGAACACCATCACTAGTAACCATAGTGAACACCATCACTAGTAAACATAGTGAACACCATCACTAGTAAACATAGTGAACACCATCACTAGTAAACATAGTGAACACTATCACTAGTAAACACAGTGAACACCATCACTAGTAAACATAGTGAACACCATCACTAGTAAACATAGTGAACACCATCACTAGTATGTATAGTGAACACCATCACTAGTATGTATAGTGAACACCATCACTAGTATGTATAGTGAACACCATCACTAGTATGTATAGTGAACACCATCACTAGTATGTATAGTGAACACCATCACTAGTATGTATGTGAACACATCACTAGTATGTATAGTGAACACCATCACTAGTAAATAGTAACACATCTAGTAAACATAGTAACACCATCACTAGTAAACATAGTGAACACCATCACTAGTAAACATAGTGAACACCATCACTAGTAAACATAGTGAACACCATCACTAGTAAACATAGTGAACACCATCACTAGTAAACATAGTGAACACCATCACTAGTAAACATAGTGAACACCATCACTAGTAAACATAGTGAACATTGTCACTATATATTTGATTGTGACAGAAAATATGTCTTGTGCAGAATATAACTTTGATGTGTGTGTTTCTAGTATTACTAATAATATTAGGAAAAAAGTTAATAACGAAAGTGGATGTTATATTATTATTATTATATTATTATAATAATAATAATAATAATATTATTATTATTATTATTATTATTATAGGAATGTAGTTAGAAGCCTGAGTACATCTGTTAGAAGCCTGAGTACATCTATAACCTGTTATGATAACATGAATTAAAATAGAATGATTAATGGATTATCATCATAATCAAAGAGAGAGCTAAACCGACAAGGGTCATCGTTAATGGAGTAACCTGCAACGAGAACAGACTGTCGTTGCAGTAGCCAGGCTCAGGCTTGGTTACAATTACTTCTGGCAGTCTGGCAGACACACACATGATGATCAAGCCAAATACAAGGTATGTGGCCAGCCCTGTGCTCACTATCTTGAACACTATGTGTTTAATTCTCCACATGAGAGGAATAAACAGACATTATAGTAACCTACATGATATATCAAGATATTATATTAATGAAAATAAGATACTAGACATATTAACCTTATTTTCTAAATTTGTTTGTAACAGATAAGTGAACGGTAGATATAAATCCAGACGTACTCTTGTTAACCCTGTTGAGGCCTAGTTCCTGGGCCTTTTGTGTAACCATATGCTCTTACGCTACCCACCACAGGATGAATATGGAGTGCACAATAAACTAGCCACTTTAGCGGCAGAAATTTAAATCCATCTCTTCCATTAGTATACTAATCAATTTGTGAATTTTGTTCGTTGTCAAAGATTTTTGAAGGTATTTAGGGTATTTTGGGGTTGCTGAATTCGAAAATAACAGCTAACTTACCCTAATATAGGTATAATATCATTGACCAACAAGTGAGTGTTGATCAGTGTTGGTTGGACTGTTATTGTTGAACATTGAACGAAACCTGAGACCATCACAACCTGAAGCACTTGTGAAGACAACCAGCGGTCAGTAAAAGGAACACCGGTGAACATAATCAGCGGCCAACAAAGTGAACAATGGTGAACACAACCAAATGCCAACACAATAATCACTGGTGAACACTAGCAGTGATCAACACAATGAACACTAGTGAACACAAGTAGTGATCAACACAATGAACACTAGTGAACACAAGTAGTGATCAAAACAATGAACACTAGTGAACACAAGTAGTGATCAACACAATGAACACTAGTGAACACAAGTAGTGATCAATACAATGAACACTAGTGAACACAAACAGTGATCAACACAGCATATTCCTCATGGTTGATGATAATCGCTACCTTGTCCTATGAGAACAGTCTCTCAAGTCTCGCTGAACAAAGACAAAGAGATAAACTAAAGTGAGACACATTCCTCTAAAAGAGACAGACGGATAGAAAGACAGAAGAGCTACATAACACTTTACGGACGGGAAGGTGTGAGGAGAGGGAGCAGCGCCCCCCTGTGTCTTGTAGGTAGTGGTGGGATGTAGAAAGTAGGGACGCAAGCAGTGGCTAGACGACCTGCCCCAAGGAGAGAGAGACCTAAGTGTATAGCAGAGATAACATCTATGGGGGGTGCGAGGGGAAAGTATTGTTGGGCATAAAAGAATTATACGCGGCAGAATAGACACTATTAAGCACTGTGTGAGAGATCTTTAACGCTACAGGATACTTTGCTGAATATAATTGATACTAGGGGCAAAGTAAGGTAATTTAACGACATTGAGAAGAATGGTGAATGTATCTGACACTAAAGACACTATCTGATGTATGTGATATTAATTCGGAATATATTAGATATACATGACACAAAGGGGCAGTATTCCGAATATATCACATGATACATTTGACTCTGAATAGGCTAGCTAGGAAAGGGTATAAGTCTGGTATATCCAGTTTTAAGGAGGCTTGGAGTAGGCCACGTATTTCTGACTTTTATAAACCACAGAACGGGTGAGATTCGAACCTATGGCGAGTAAGTCGTAAAACAGGTCACCAGGTGCAAACCCATCCGTCCATGGTTTCTTCACAATCTTATTAATACGATTTCGTGAGTCATGACTTTTATATAAAATGGGCCAGAGCAAATGTGAGGTTGCCAACTCAGTTCAGACCCAAGTGGAATCAATAATCTGCATCGTGTAAACGATACCTTCACACATGCTTCTTTAAAATGAGGAGTGGTTTGCAACATTGAGGGAAGGACGCAGGGCTAGCTAGCACGCCTAACACTGGGAGGTAGGGATGTTATGCTTGACACAAAGAGGGAGGCAGGGCTAGCTAGCATGCCTAACACTGGGAGATAGGGATGTTATGCTTGATACTGAGAGGGAGGCAGGGCTAGCTAGCATGCCTAACACTGGGAGATAGGGATGTTATGCTTGACACAAAGAGGGAGGTAGGGCTAGCTAGCATGCCTAACACTGGGAGATAGGGATGTTATGCTTGATACTGAGAGGGAGGCAGGGCTAGCTAGAATGCCTAACACTGGGAGATAGGGATGTTATGCTTGATACTGAGAGGGAGGCAGGGCTAGCTAGCATGCGTAACACTGGGAGGTAGGGATGTTATGCTTGATACTGAGAGGGAGGCAGGGCTAGCTAGCATGCGTAACACTGGGAGGTAGGGATGTTATGCTTGATACTGAGAGGGAGGCAGGGATAGGAGGGGTACCAAAGCATATTCAATGAAACAAACATGGCTGCGCAAGGGAAGTGCTAATGACATACCATTAAACCTAAAAGGTACGTTATGAAGATACATAAACTCCTAAACTTGCCTTAAACCAGGAAGGATGTGCTAAGATACACTGTATGAACCGTAAATAAAACAGGAAAGTGGGGGAAGGGTATTGCTGGAACAGTTTAAGAACTAAAATTTACCAGTGAGGTAAGAGGAGAGGAGAGGGAAGGAGAGGTAATGGAAGGAGAGGAGAGGAGAGGGAAGGCGAGGTAATGGAAGGAGAGGGAAGGCGAGGTAATGGAAGGAGAGGAGAGGGGAAGAGTAATGTTGACATATCTGACCAGGACCGCCACTCCACCTCCCGACCCCTCAATATAATACGAATTCACATATTAAATCTAACAATTACAAGGTATTTAACAAACTAAAAAAATAAACTTTATATAAAGAATTGTGATGAAAAACAATAAAAACAGAAATTTTTTAATAAAAATGCATCAATAACGTAAGAAAACCTTAAACTAAATCATTGCGGTGAATCAGGATTCACATTAACACACGTACCACAGGTGATAAGATAAGATTTCGTACGGATTTTTAACCCCGGAGGGTCAACAACCCAAGATATCCCAAGAAAGTCAGTGCGTCATCGAGGACTGTCTCTTATTTCCATTGGGGTCCTCAATCTTGTCCCCCAGGATGCGACCCACACCAGTCGACTAACACCCAAGGTATCTATTTGCTGCTAAGTGAACATGACAACAGGTGTAAGGAAACGCGTCGAAATGTTTCCACCCCGCCGGGAATCGAACCCGGGCCCTCCGCGTGTGAAGCGAGAGCTTTGCCAGCCAGGCCACGGGGCCACAGGTGAGGCACACCAACCACCTGGACACACGTACCACAGGTGTGGCACACCAACCACCTGGACACACGTACCACAGGTGTGGCACACCAACCACCTGGACACACGTACCACAGGTGTGGCACACCAACCACCTGGACACACGTACCACAGGTACGTTTCAACATGTGATCATAATATATGTAACGTTTCTTTTTTTCTTAATCTTCTTCCAAGTTAATTTCGCCAGTTTATTCTCTTGTACATCGCTCACATGCAAGGCTGCACTTCCTTCAATATAGATACACAAATATATTTCTTGCTCCGTGATGGGGCCGTTAAGGGGCGCCTGAGTCTCCTAATAACATGTTCATCTTTCCACTATAATCAACCTTGAGCTTTGCTCAGACCTCTGCAACACAATTGTCTTTAAAGATTTGTTAAGTCATACCATGAATTAGGAAAGATTCTAGACTTCGCCTTACGAAAACAGACAAAGCAAATACGATAGTAATTATGGACAAGGTTGATTATAGTGGAAAAATGCACATGTTATTATGAGACAGAAACTCACTCGCCCATTAACGACTGGTCACCTCCATGACAGGTGTTAATATGCAAACAGAATACTTGGAATCAACACACCTCGCCGGTGAACCATTTTCGCTACCAGACACCATTTATTTTTAAATGCTAAGAACTGACTACTCACCTGAGCTTTTTTTTTTCAAAGCCTACCCCTAGCTACAGTATACCACCCATCAGAATGCCTGGTTCTAGCTATGATATACCATCCATCAGCCTGGTTCTAGCTGTGGTATACCATCCATCAGCCTGGTTCTAGCTGTGGTATACCATCCATCAGCCTGGTTCTAGCTGTGGTATACCATCCATCAGCCTGGTTCTAGGTGTGATACAGCCCCTTCATCCTCAAGACCTAGGCCTACTTCAGGCATACCACCATTCAGGATGTGGCCCTTAACATACGGCTAACATAATACGAATACCTATTTCCTGCTAGGTGAAAAGGGGCAGCAGGCGCAACGAAACTTGCTCATACGTCTCGCTCTCCCCGGTAATCGAACCTAGTACTTTTTGGTTGTGAGCCAAACACAAACCACTGAATTATACGCAATTCTAACAATAAGTGTTTTTGTTATGGGTCAACAACTCAGGGGCACTCGTGTCACCACACTCGTGTCACCACACTCGTGTCACCACACTCGTGTCACCACAGTCGTGTCACCACACTGCGCTCCAGATACAAATAAAAATATAAAATATACAGAACTTATTGTCAACTAATGGAAAGAGTGTATACCTTATCAGTATTATCAGTTAAAGTAACACTGTACTACGACACTACTGGCGTTTAAGGATTGTTTAAAATATTGCTTAAGGAAAAAATTAAAGCGCCTATGCATTGTTTATAAATATAAAAAGTTAAAGAGCTTGGAAACAAAATTAGCAAGATAGGAAAACAAATAAACTAAGTAAAAGAATTAAGTCTACTATAGCATCTTTGGTATTCCGAAATTTTGTTGCAGAATATAGATGAAATATAAAATATTGCCAGTGTTTCTAGCTTTGCAAAACCATTAATATGTGTAGGTATATATAAAAAGATCAAAATATACAGACTATAAAGTGGGGTCTGGGAAGGGAGGTAGGAAGGGTTATTATATATAACTAGGATTATGTTAATCTAAAGAAAGTTACTATATGCATCTAGAATTATACTAAACTAAAGAATCATTACTATAAAGTTTACTCTCAGCATTATTTTACAATGGTTTTAATGAAAAAAAAATAGCAAACAAAATAAAATAAAAGTAACTGTTAATAATCTTGAGTGTCACCAACGTGAGGGAGCGGATCTCCCACTCGAGGGAGCGGATCTCCCACTTGAGGGAGCGGATCTCCCACTTGACATTGTTATTAACTACCACCTTTCTATTATACTGTGTTAAGGGACCGCCCTTGCTCAGAAATTTAGGGGCATTATTACTAAAACATGTGAAAGGCTTTAAAAAAATGCGTAGGTATAACTAAGTTTTAGTATGTTACTGTCAGTTAGGAGCAAAATGAATGTCGTTGGTTGAGTGTGAGTTGAAGGAACCAGAGAGATCCAATGTGACCAGCTGCCCATCGTCCGCCGAGGTCACAGGCGGTGCTGGCCGCCATGAAAGTCATGCATATTGTAAGTAAAACATAGACATGTAACACCGCTCGCTGCAAATACCTTAATGTATTATTTGTAGAGCTGAAACAGTGAAAATCCAGGATTTTTTCTCTTAAGACATGTGACAAAAAACGAACGTATTTTGAAATGTGTAAAACTATATTACAGGGATAAACGTCACATCAAAAGCTGCAGAAAAGAATTATATCTACTGGTGAGGCTCATGACTACTTTTTAACACATAACTACCGTTACTAGTGAGGGTGAAGCCACTTACAATAGAAGTAAGTAGTTAAGGTGAAGAATATTGCAGTAAAGGAACAACAACGTCCTCATCAGTGTTTGTTTTACTCTAATATCGTTTACATTACCTCAAATATATATTGCGTAGGTGGACATTAGAGCGGCACTAAAATAAAAAGCTCTAAATAGCTTAAAGATCACATAACATCAATTTTTAAATGATATCGCATGGACCTGTTACAAGTAATTCGACCGGTGGACTAAAATATTACTGGTGGGAAAAAGGGGAACTAAAGAAGTGTAGGGCAAAGCCCTCTCCGGTAGTGGCAGGTCCATCGCTGTAGTTACGACTGGCTCCGTGGCCCTGGACTGAGGGTCCCGACGGCCCGCTGCCTGCCTGCCTGCTTGCCTGCCTGCCTGCATGGCTGGCTGCCTGCCTGCATGGCTGGCTGCCTGCCTGCATGGCTGGCTGCCTGCCTGCATGGCTGGTAGGTGTGAATGATGTTGGTGCCACCAAGGCCAAACTACACTTAAGTGAGACAACAAACGATAAGAACGTCGTTAATCCTCCCACACAAACCACACTGCGGAGTGCACTAACTGGTCTTTGACCAAGTTCGGGGGTTTCAGGTCACGTAGCTTGATCGACCTTAGGTCAACTACCCACAACGTGACCTTCGGGTTCTCCTGGCCAGGCTGAAAAAAAAATATGTTTAGACAAGTAAATTTTAAGGAGGTGAGGTCCTGAATCATAGATTATACAAGGAAGAAATGCCTTGTTTATCATAAAATCATTTATCACAAGTCGAATATCAACTTTAGAAAGTTAAATCCCTATCTTTGGGATTATGAAATCACATCATTGCACCAGATAAAATTTTAAAATTCAAATATGACGGTCACAATTTATATTTACAAATTTAAAAAGTAAAAAAAAAAAAAATAATACCAGGTAGCAAGATACGCCACAAAAAAAAAAACTCACAATGAACAAGACAGAGCACAAAATATATACCACAAGATGTATATCTGTATATATATATATATATATATATATATATATATATATATATATATATATATATATATATATATATATATATATATATATATATATATATTACTAAAATTTTAATTTGTATTTTAAAATTTTTAGTATTGTTGAGTGGTGGTGCACAGGTGATTTTGTCGCCTTAACGACCCTTATGTAGTAGACAGTCTATAAATATTACAAAGACGAGGTTAATGAAAGAAAAAGGCTTGGGGAACAAACTTACTGCAAAATCATTAAGTCTTAAAGATGGTTAATATAAAGTCTTACAACATTGTTATAGTCCATTCTATACTTAGCAATAATAAAAGTCATTTGAAAATTGTATAATTATTATCCTTAGAATGATGTCTAATTGCTGAAAAAAATGTGGTTGGAATGAGACTCAAATTCTATTTCGAAAATGTTGAATAATACTTTACTACATCTAATTAGAAAAAGTAAATTATTATAATTTACATGAGAACGTAAGATATACAGTAGGACCATTTTATTGAGAGTAACATCTTGAGGATAAAGAATTTACAGTTTTAACTTAAATTAAGATTGTGGGTAAATAATCTGAAAGAATTTTAAGCACTGCTTCCCAATAAAAAAAAAGATGTCTAATGTAATGAACATCGTTAGGGACCGTAACTAAAGGTATTCAAGGTGACAATAATTTAACTAATAAATACTTCTACATTTCCTGGAAAAGGAAACGTAGATAGCTGCTACATCAGAATATATTTCAGAAAATATTCATTTTGTCATCCATTAGTGAGTTTGAAGCTACGGTAAAGAAACTCGGGAACAATGTAATCAAATACACCTGGAGAGCAGACCACTTCTGACTGCCATGATCTTAATGTTATAAAGTAGATACTTTAAAATTGACTACATAAAGTAGATACTTTAAAAGTGACTACATAAAGTAGATACTTTAAAAGTGACTACATAAAGTAGATACTTTAAAAGTGACTACATAAAGTAGATACTTTAAAAGTGACTACATAAAGTAGATATTTTAAAAGTGACTACAATTAAAGATTTTCAACTTTCGCTGCAAAAATCTCACTCGACTGTCATTTGTCGTGTTAATTTTGATTTTCTGTCTCCACAGTAAATAAAACATTCCTCTACTTTGAGTTTAAATAATCACTAAATAATTCTCTCTGAATGAGATCCGGAAAAAAATATAGCATTACATGTAAACAGAAATGCTTAATCAAAACCAGGAAAATAAACACATACTTCAATACTCCCATCATTACCTAAACCACCTAATATATATCAGAACATAAATCTGCTTGTCAGTAGGTACACACAACATACCGACAATTAACTTTGTCAACTAATCACCATTGTCGTTACAAAATGAGCTTGTGAAAAATTGTGTGTTAAGTTCAGAGAGACAGTTCTGAATTATTACACACATAACTTGTGGAGGACACGACTAAAACAGACATAAAACTTATTGATATTAGTTGTAGCTCGGAGATGGGTAGGATTTTAGGGACACTGGGCGGCAGCAGTATCCCTCCTTCGATACCCACCCACACTGGGTATCAGCAGTATCCCTCCTTCGCTACCCACCCACACTGGGTATCAGCAGTATCCCTCCTTCGCTACCCACCCACACTGGGTATCAGCAGTATCCCTCCTTCGCTACCCACCCACACTGGGTATCAGCAGTATCCTCCTTCGCTACCCACCCACACTGGGTATCAGCAGTATCCCTCCTTCGCTACCCACCCACACTGGGTATCAGCAGTATCCCTCCTTCGCTACCCACCCACACTGGGTATCAGCAGTATCCCTCCTTCGATACCCACCCACACTGGGTATCAGCAGTATCCCTCCTTCGCTACCCACCCACACTAGGTATCAACAGTATCCCTCCTTCGCTACCCACCCACACTGGGTATCACCAGTATCCCTCCTTCAATACCCACCCACACTGGGTATCAGCAGTATCCCTCCTTCGCTACCCACCCACTCACCCCACAATGGGTATCAGCAGTATCCCTCCTTCGCTACCCACAAACCAGTAACACTGGTAAATTATATATGTGGACTGTATATGGATTATTAATGACCTGACTACTAATTAGTGGTTTGGTTCACAAAATATTCACGATATTGGAGAATGTATATAGAGAATGTACATAAATTACATATATAAATTTTTATATCATACAATTAACTAATTATAAATCCAAAAATTTATGAAACACACTTACCCTAAATATTACTTGAGTCCCACACCCTAACGCTTCCCTAACAGACAGATATACTAGAGGTTGGCAGACATAGTCATCCACTGTAGTGAACTAGGAAGGTGACATGCATGAGGTGTGTCACACTCCCAGACGATGCAACATTCCTTATATTCCACTTATCACCTTTATTGTAGCTGAGTCACTCTTGAATTTCACAATTACAGGAACCCACAAAATTCACCTATTTCATAGTCCACCATTCACACTGAAACACTCCTTATCGGGCGTGATTACCCAGTTTTTCTCTGTTATAATCTCCAATTATTTTATACTACGCCATATTTCGAAGCCTCTCTCCAACCTGTGTTGGTTCTCTTGTGGCTAGAAAATTTTCTAAAAGTCACACCAACTCTACATTTTTAAACATTATTACTTTATTCAATATTTACACATTAATTTCAGGAAAATTTGAAAAAAAAATTATTTACAGCCTTATTAAGGTACAATTTACCTAATTACTAACCATCAAATATACTTAAATCTCCTGCATAGTTAAAGGTTACACACACACACACATACCAGAGTTCGTGTGTAATATATATATATATATATATATATATATATATATATATATATATGGCGTACCGAACAGGTAAAACTTGCGATTTTGGCTTAAATAGCAACGGTCTTCTTGCAAAATAAGACAAGCGAAAATTTGTGTATGTAATAATTTCGCAAGAATCATTCTGAATCTAACGGAAAATATATATTTTATTGCGTTTTTTTATTATTAAATTATTGTAAACATATCTAAAATATAGTATTTAGTTGGATTAGATTAAATTAAGTTGCGCTTGTTAGGTACGTTTTCTAAGGTTCTTTTGGTACGAAATTATTAATTTTTACATTAACATAAATGAAAAATATGTATCTTTAAACGTATAAGAGAAATTAAGAATAGACGTAATTTTAAATGAGTTCTTGCTAATTGACCAATTTTACCTATTCGGCACGACATATATATATAAACATATAAACACGCACTCTAAGCAATACACCGCTAAGGGCTAGTTTGATGGTTTGCTACGACAGTCTTTCGGTCGTACAAGGGTCATTAAGGCTACATAACACCAGAAGTCTAAATCAAAAATATTTTTTGGAATAATCAAACGTGTATACACAGAGAGACGTTCATCTTAGGTATATATACTTTGTCTTGGGGTTTACCTCAGTATATCATAATGTATAACAGTACTGTTGGCTGGTACTTACCTTGGGATATCTTAAGGAATGAATGAGTGAGTACTGTTGGTTAGCACTATACTGCGGGATGGGGACAGTGTCTACCAGTGTGTCGTTGATGGAGGCGTAGGCTAGCATCTCCCCATCAGGAGAGAACCACAACGCGCTGTTACTGCCCAGGATCTCCTCTGCAACATACATTCGCATTAAAGATGGATTGTCATAACTCTGTAAATAAATATATATATAATAAATATATATATATAATATATATATATATATATATATATATATATATATATATATATATATATATATATATATATATATATATATATATATATATATATATATATATATATATATATATATATATATATATATATATATATATATATATGCAACTATATGTAGGGAAATATAAATTTTTCATTTAAAATTACAATCACACTGCCATGGGACGGCAGTGTGATTAACTCTGTTGTTTGTGAATTTTTGGAAAATGAAAATTTTCCCGTTTTATTTTTTATTAATTTTTTTTTTATAATTTTTTCATATTTAATCTAATTTTTTTTTTTTTGAGCATCGGGATATTTCTTGAGAAGTTCTTTCTTCAGCACCTCATCGTTTGTAATGATTTGATCGTATCTTGAATCCAGGTTACACCTCTCTCTGCTCTCTTGCGGTACAACTGTTTCTTGTTGACACATGATGGGTAATGGAGGGGGTTGTAATGGAGGGGGTTGTAATGGAGGGGGTTGTAATGGAGGGGGTTGTAATGGAGGGGGTTGTAGTTGATGCTTCCTGTACGTAACTGACGGCGCTTTGGGCCGAGTCTCTGGCCTCTCCCTCGTTACTGTGGCCTCTCCCTCGTTACTGTGGCCTCTCCCTCGTTACTGCCCCCACCATTTCTTCCTTATTTCTGTTTCGTCAATAAAGAAGCCAACGAGTTCTTCACTCACGTTACCATGTCTGATGAGACATGGCAGTGTTATTATTATTATCACTATCAACGTTAGCGTTAAACCCGCAAGGGTCATAAAGGGCATTGATAATACAAGTCTGACCGAAACGTCATAGTTTCATTGCCCATTATGTGGGTTATCTGTGTATGTATCCAGGAGTCACCCTGGTTAATAGTTATCCAGGAGTCACCCTGGTTAATAGTTATCCAGGAGTCACCCTGGTTAATAGTTATCCAGGAGTCACCCTGGTTAATAGTTATCCAGGAGTCACCCTGGTTAATAGCTATCTATGAGTCACCCTGGTTAATAGCTATCCAGGAGTCACCCTGGTTAATAGCTATCCAGGAGTCACCCTGGTTAATAGCTATCTATGAGTCACCCTGGTTAATAGCTATCCAGGAGTCACCCTGGTTAATACCCACGTAGCGACATTCTCCTCGCGTACGTAACAGAGTTCCAGTAACTTCTGTAAAAATCACATTGCTACTTTTCGTCTTTCAAGAATTTAACAGTGAAACTGAGGGATGTTTCTACCTGGGATGTACAAGCAAATTTATACAGGAGTAATGAGGTGAGTGGGTGCTCGTTAGGCGGGGGTCCACTGTACTCAGATCACAACATAAGAGAGGTCCAGACATGTATGTGGGGAGCCCCAGATCGACAAAATGTGATCAGTCGTGAGGGAGCCTTCTCCAAATTCAACTTCAATAAAATTTTAATTTCCTCACGTTTTCCATATCGGAGTAATTGAAATTTCTCATTATTGAACTTCATATTGTTTTCTGCGGCCCATTTAAAGATTTGGTTGATGTCCGCCTGGAGTCTTGCAGTGTCGTCAGTGGAGGAGACTGTCATGCAAATTCGCGTGTTGGAGCGAGAGGGGATGTAATGTTTGAGAAAAGGACCGGATCAGTTAGTCACTGTGGGATAAACTGGGAGCCTACTCGTCCTTCCGATAACCTGTTTATTTAAAATGATTTGGACTACAGGAATCACTTGGGAGTCAGGTTGTCATGGCAGTATAAGATCCCAGCAAGTTAGAACACGCATCGCAAAGATCCCCTTCCCCTCACCTCGTCGCAAAGATCCCCTTCCCCTCACCTCGTCGCAAAGATCCCCTTCCCCTCACCTCGTCTCGTCGCAAAGATCCCCTTCCCCTCACCTCGTCTCCAAGATCCCCTTCCCCTTACCTCGTCTCCAAGATCCCCTTCCCTTACCTCGTCTCCAAGATCCCCTTCTCCTTACCTCGTCTCCGAGATCCCCTTCCCCTCACCTCGTCTCCAAGATCCCTTCCCCTTACCTCGTCTCGTTGCAAAACCTTTGATTTTTCTACAGTTTCTTACACGAGTACCACTTAAATCACCACCCATTGTGATATTATCATCCACAAGTGCTCAGGTGTGGGTTCCATATTGGGTTCCATATTAGTGCTGCATACTCCAGTATCAGCCTTACATATATCGTATATAGTGTTGTAAATGGTTCTTTGTTGAGATAATGGAAAGCTAATACAAGATTTGCCAGATTCGCTTTTACCGCAGAAGTTATTGGGTTGATGTTGGTGTGTGTGTGTTAGTTAGTTACCATTTTGTCCTAGGCACATGTCGATTAGACACTAGGCCTGTTGTATGTGTGTGTGTATGTGTGTGTGTGTGTGTGAGTGTGTGTGTTTGTGAGTGTGTGTGTGTGTGTGTGTGTGTAAAAAAACACTTCGAAATGTTTCCGCCCCGCCAGGAATTGAACCCAGGCCCTTCGTGCGTGAATCGAGAGCTTTAGCCAACAAGCCACCGGGGCTGTGTGTGTGTGTGTGCACTCACCTAGTTGTGGTTGCAGGGGTCGAGTCATAGCTCCTGGCCCCTGTGTGTGTGTGTGTGTGTGTGTGCGCGCGCGCACTCACCTAATTGTGGTTACAGGGATCGAGTCTCAGCTCCTCACCCCTCCTCTTCTCTGGCCACTACTGGGTTCACTCTCTCCTGGCTGGGTGAGCCCTATCATACCTATTCTTAAAACTAAGTATTTATCCCGCCTCTACCACTTCTCTAAGTCATTCTACTACCTCACTAATCTAAAGCTAAACAAGTGTTTCTAACATTCCTGTGACTCATAATCTGTGACTCATAATCTGTGACTTCATAATCGTCCAGGTGTGACCTCGTGCACCTGAGACCCGCCTCGCAAACTGCCTCGCTTGTCCACCCTCAGTTCCTCTCAGTATCTTGTACGCCCTAATCATGTCACCTCCGTTGTTTCTGTCGTTAGATTTAGCTGCCCTAGCCTCTCCTCATAGCTCATACCCTTCAGCTCTGGGACTAGTTTCATTGCAAATCTTTGTAGTTTTTTCCAGTTCTTTACATGTTTTATCATGCGGACTCCATATTGGCTCTGCTTATTCCAAGATGAGCCTGACATATGCCGCGTATAGGGTCGTGAATGGCCCTTGTTGACCTCCCTGAAACATACTTTTAAATTTGCCAGCTTTACATTTGTTGCAGCGGTTATTCGGTTGATGTGAGCTTTAGGAAAAAAGCTTGGGACTCTACTCTAGGATTTTCTCTTTCCTGGAAGTTTGTATCAATTGCCATCCCCCTCCAGACTGTACTTTGTTTCCGGTCGTCTTTTCCCTTCTCCGATTTTCATCACTTTGCGTTTGCTGGTGTTAAATTATAACAACCATTCATCAGATTAATCCAGCAGCTTCTGAGGATCTATTTGTAGTCTTTCTTAATCTACTACTCTTTATATTTATCTCATTATTCTCACATCATCTGCGAACAGCGACACCTCTGACTCCTTCATGTAGCTTACATAAACAATACTGGACTAAATATGACCCTTGAGGATCCTCACTCGTCACACTCGCCCATTTCGACGCCTCCGGGACAATAACGCGTTGTTTCCTTCCTGTTAAGTATTCCTTGTTATTGCTGTCTTCTTCTCTAGATTTTATCCCAGTCTCTTGTGGAATGCTGCATCAAACGTCTTCCTCCAGTCAAAGAATACACAGTCTACCCATCCCTCTCTCTCCTAATTCTCGTTACCTTGTCACACAATTGTGCGTGTGTGCGTGGTCGTGCGTGCGTGCGTGTTGCTGCAAACACAACACGCACAACACGGCGATAACAAATGATCACAACACGACCACAACACAGCCCACGACACCACTACTCAACACGACCACAACACAAGCCCACGACACCACTACTCAACACGACCACAACACAGCCCACGACACCACTACTCAACACAACCACAACACAAGCCCACGACACCACTACTCAACACGACCACAACACAGCCCACGACACCACTACTCAACACGACCACAACACAAGCCCACGACACCACTACTCAAGACGACCACAACACAGCCCGACACCACTACTCAACACAACCACAACACAAGCCACGACACCACTACTCAACAAGACCACAACACAGCCCACGACACCACTACTCAACCCGACCACAACACAAGCCCACGACACCACTACTCAACACGACCACAACACAGCCTACGACACCACTACTCAACACGACCACAACACAAGCCCACGACACCACTACTCAAGACGACCACACACAGCCACGACACCACTACTCAACACAACCACAACACAAGCCACGACACCACTACTCAACACGACCACAACACAGCCCACGACACCACTACTCAACCCGACCACAACACAAGCCCACGACACCACTACTCAACACGACCACAACACAAGCCTACGACACCACTACTCAACACGACCACAACACAAGCCCACGACACCACTACTCAACACGACCACAACACAGCCCACGACACCACTACTCAACACAACCACAACAAGCCCACGACACCACTACTCAACACGACCACAACACAGCCCACGACACCACTACTCAACACGACCACAACACAAGCCCACGACACCACTACTCAACACGACCACAACACAAGCCACGACACCACTACTCAACACAACCACAACACAGCCCACGACACCACTACTCAACACAACCACAACACAAGCCCACGACACCACTACTCAACACGACCACAACACAAGCCCACGACACCACTACTCAACACGACCACAACACAACCCCACGACACCACTACGCAACACAACCACAACACAAGCCCACGATACCACTACTCAACACGACCACAACACAAGCCCACGATACCACTACTCAATACGACCATAACACAACCCCACGACAACACTACTCAACACGACCACAACACAGCCCACGACACCACTACTCAACACGACCACAACACAAGCCCACGATACCACTACTCAATACGACCATAACACAACCCCACGACACCACTACTCAATACGACCACAACACAGCCCACGACACCACTACTCAACACGACCACAACACAAGCCCACGACACCACTACTCAAGACGACCACAACACAGCCCACGACACCACTACTCAACACGACCACAACACGCCCACGACACCACTACTCAACACGACCAAAACACAAGCCCTGACACCACTACTCAACACGACCACAACACAGCCCACGACAACACTACTCAACACGACCACAACACAGCCCACGACACCACTACTCAACACGACCAAAACACAAGCCCTGACACCACTACTCAACACGACCACAACACAGCCCACGACACCACTACTCAACACGACCACAACACAGCCCACGACACCACTACTCAACACGACCAAAACACAAGCCCTGACACCACTACTCAACACGACCACAACACAGCCCACGACACCACTACTCAACACGACCATAACACAGCCCACGACACCACTACTCAACACGACCACAACACAGCCCACGACACCACTACTCAACACGACCATAACACAGCCCACGACACCACTACTCAACACGACCACAACACAGCCCACGACACCACTACTCAACACAGAGAGAGATGCCTCACGTAGTATATACACTCTCCACCACAACACTACGAGCTCTCTCTCCTAACTTAGAATTACTTAACCTAACTTATATTAACCTAACCCTAATTAACCTAACATCACTATTTTCCTTAACTTAACCAATTTTAACGTTACCTCACCTACCCTTCCCTTATCTCACACACCAAAACCTTCTCTCACTTACGCAAACCTTCTCTCACTTACCCAAACCTTCTCTCACTTACCCAAACCTTCTCTCACTTACCCAAACCTTCTCTCACTTACCCAAACCTTCTCTCACTTGCCCAAACCTTCTCACACTTACTCAAACCTTCTCTCACTTACCCAAACCTTCTCACACTTACCCAAACCTTCTCTCACTTACCCAAACCTTCTCTCACTTACCCAAACCTTCTCTCCTTACCCAAACTTCCTTCACTTTCTACCCAAACCTTCTCTCACTTACCCAAACCTTCTCTCACTTACCCAAACCTTCTCTCACTTACCCAAACCTTCTCTCACTTACCCAAACCTTCTCTCCTTACCCAAACCTTCTCTCACTTACCCAAACCTTCTCTCACTTACCCAAATCTTCTCTCACTTACCCAAACCTTCTCTCACTTACCCAAACCTTCTCTCACTTACCCAAACCTTCTCTCACTTACCCAAACCTTCTCTCACTTACCCAAACCTTCTCACTTACCCAAACTTCTCTCACTTACCCAAACTTCTCTCACTTACCCAAATCTTCTCTCACTTACCCAAACCTTTCTCTCCTTACCCAAACCTTCTCTCACTTACCCAAACCTTCTCTCACTTACCCAAACCTTCTCTCACTTACCCAAACCTTCTCTCACTTACCCAAACCTTCTCTCACTTACCCAAACCTTCTCTCACTTACCCAAACCTTCTCTCACTTACCCAAATCTTCTCTCACTTACCCAAACCTTCTCTCACTTACCCAAACCTTCTCTCACTTACCCAAACCTTCTCTCACTTACCCAAACCTTCTCTCATACACAGACCATGTCATACACAGACCATGTCATACACAGACCATGTCATACACAGACCATGTCATACACAGACCATGTCATACACAGACCATGTCATACACAGCCACGCTCACCGTACTTTCATTGTGGCAACATGTGTGTCAGTAGCAACATACACACGATCCCTCGCTGCCTCTGTCTCTTGTGTGTATGTGAAGGGAATTTAATTTTAAAAGTGAAAGCAGACCGTGAAGAACACAATGGACAGTATTAATTGATTAAAATTTGAAGAAAGTTAGTTTAAATATTAAGGAATATAAACGTTTAATCCTCCGTTAATACAGTCGGAAACGTTCTACGTGTATACTAAAAAGTTGTTAATTGAAATAGTTAATCAGCTGTATCTCTTCATCTTCTTAAACCTTTCTTCCACACCGTTACTATACAACTATTTCTGTCTGTGAGTTAACATGAAGTCTGACAACTTTTACCGTCTTCACAGTGTCGTAACGTCCTCACAAAAACTAGTACTAGTACAATTGTTACTCAATTAACCCTTTAGTAATAATTTAAGTCTGTACAACCTCGTGAAGAGTCAGTCCAATCATGGATCTTCTGTACGTAATATAACAATACTTAATTGTTGGTCGTGAAGGGAAGACCTCTGTTACTGCGTCTGTGTACAACCTCTGTTACTCCGTCTGTGTACAACCTCTGTTACTGCGTCTGTGTACAACCTCTGTTACTGCGTCTGTGTACAACCTCTGTTACTGCTGAATCTGTTCTGTCGTGACAACCTCTGTTACTGCCTCGTTCTGTGTACAACTCTGTTACTGACAGTGTCGTGTGTACAACCGACCTCTGTCTACTGCGTCTGTGTACAACCTCTGTTACTGCGTCTGTGTACAACCTCTGTTATCGCTACAGTCCGTCTGTGTACAACCTCTGTTACTGCGTCTGTGTACAACTCTGTCTCGTTACTGCGTCTGTGTACAACCTCCTGTTACCTCTCGTCTGTGTACAACCTCTGTTACTCGTCTGTGTACAACCTCTGTTACTCCGTCTGTGTACAACCTCTGTTACTGCGTCTGTGTACAACCTCTGTTACTGCGTCTGTGTACAACCTCTGTTACCCGTCTGTGTACAACCTCTGTTACTGCGTCTGTGTACAACCTCTGTTACTGCGTCTGTGTACAACCTCTGTTACTGCGTCTGTGTACAACCTCTGTTACTCGTCTGTGTACAACCTCTGTTACTCCGTCTGTGTACAACCTCTGTTACTCCGTCTGTGTACAACCTCTGTTACTCGTCTGTGTACAACCTCTGTTACTCCGTCTGTGTACAACCTCTGTTACTCCGTCTGTGTACAACCTCTGTTACTCGTTCCTCCTCTGTTTCGTCGGTCAACTGTTACTCTTACCTCTGTTACTGTCGAACCTTTCTCGTTTGTTCTGTGCACTGTTCTCGTTGTACCTTCTTCTGTCAACCCGTATGTTGTTAACCTCTTTACTGTCTGTATCTTCGTGGACCCTGTTTCGTCTTACCCTTCTCCTGTTACCTGTTCTGTCTGGCTCTGTCGTGTACCTCTTCGTGTAAACCCTGTTTTCTGTGTCACCCTTCTGTTAGGTACTCTGTTACTCTCTTACCCGTTCGTGTACAACCTCTGTTACTTCTTTCAACCTCTGTTACTCGTTACCTGTTCGTCTGTGTACAACCTCTGTTACTCGTCTGTGTACAACCTCTGTTACTCCGTCTGTGTACAACCTCTGTTACTCCGTCTGTGTACAACCTTGTTCTCGTCTGTGTACAACCTCTGTTACTCGTCTGTGTACACCTCTGTTACTGCGTCTGTGTACAACCTCTGTTACTCGTCTGTGTACAACCTCTGTTACTCCGTCTGTGTACAACCTCTGTTACTCGTCTGTGTACAACCTCTGTTACTCGTCTGTGTACAACCTCTGTTACTCCGTCTGTTACAACCTCTGTTACTCGTCTGTGTACACCTCTTACCGTCTGTGTACACCTCTGTTACTGCTCTGTACACCTTGTTACTCGTCTGTGACAACCTCTGTTACTCTCGTGTACAACCTCTGTTACTCGTCTGTTACAACCTCTGTTACCCTGTGTACAACCTCTGTTACTCGTCTGTGCAACCTCTGTTACTCCGTCTGTGTACAACTCTGTTACTCGTCTGTGTACAACCTCTGTTACTCGTCTGTGTACAACCTCTGTTACTCGTCTGTGTACAACCTCTGTTACTCCGTCTGTGTACAACCTCTGTTACTGGTCTGTGTACAACCTCTGTTACTCCGTCTGTGTAACTCTTTCTGTAACCTCTGTCTTGTCTCCGTCTGTGTACAACCTCTGTTACTCCGTCTGTGTACACTCTGTTACTCGTCTGTGTACAACCTCTGTTCCGTTGTACAACCTCTGTTTCCGTCTGTGTACAACCTCTGTTACCTCGTCCTTGTTACTCCTCTGTTACACTCTGTTCAACCTCTGTTATTTTACAACCTCTGTTCCTGCACTCTGTGTACACCTCTGTTACTCGTCTTGTACACCTCTGTATCCGTCTGTGTCAACCTCTGTTCGTCTGTACAACCCTGTTATCGTCTGTGAACCCTGTTACTTCTGTTACCTTCTGCTGTGTACAACCTCTGTTACTCGTCTGTGTACAACCTTGTTACTGCTGTGTACAACCTTGTTCCGTCTGTGTACAACCTCTGTTACTGCGTCTGTGTACACTTGTTACCGTCTGTGTACAACCTCTGTTATCTGTCTGTATCAACCTCTGTTACTCCGTCTGTGTACCTCTGTTACTCGTTACACTCTGTTACTCCTGTTAACCTCTGTTACCCTGTTACCCGTCTGTGACAACCTCTTGTTACTCGTCTGTGTACAACCTCTGTTATCTCTGTTACCTTACGTCTGTTACAACCTCTGTTACTCTGTGTAACTTTACCTCTTGCTTGTCTTTTGATCTTCTGTGTACCTCTGTTACTCGTTGTGTACAACCTCTGTTACTGTCTGTGAAACCTCTGTTACTCCTGTTACACCCTGTTACTGCTCTGTGTACAACCTGTTATCCGTCTGTGTACAACCTCTGTTACTCCGTTGTGTAACCTCTGTTACTCGTCTGTGTACAACCTCTGTCTCCGTTGTGAACCTCTTTACTGTCTGTGTACAACCTCTGTTACTCGTCTGTGTACAACCTCTTACTCTGTCTGTGTACAACCTCTGTTACTCGTCTGTGTACAACCTCTGTTACTCCGTCTGTGTACAACCTCTGTTACTCTGTCTGTGTACAACCTCTGTTACTCTCTCTGTGTACAACCTCTGTTACTCCGTCTGTTCAACCTCTGTTACTCCGTCTTGTACAACCTCTGTTACTCCTCTGTGTAAACCTCTGTTACTCCTTGTTCAACCTCTGTTACTCCGTCTGTTGTACCTCTGTTACTGCGTCTGTGTCAACCTCTGTTACTCTTGTAACCTCTGTTACTCCGTCTGTGTACAACCTCTGTTACTCCGTCTGTGTACAACCTCTTACTCCGTCTGTGTACAACCTCTGTTACTGCGTCTGTTAAACCTCTGTTACTCCGTTGTGTACAACCTCTGTTACTTCCGTCTGTGTACAACCTCTGTTACTCTCTGTGTACAACCTCTGTTACTCGTCTGTGTACAACCTCTGTTACTGTCTGTGTCAACCCTCTGTTACCCTGTTACTCCTGTCCTGTTACTCCGTTGTGAACCCCTCTGTTACTCGTCTGTGTACAACCTTGTTACTCCCTGTGTACAACCTCTGTTACTCCGTCTGTGTACACCTCTTTTATCCGTCTGTGTACAACCTCTGTTACTCGTCTGTTACAACCTTCTCGTCTGTGTGACAACCTCTGTTACTCGTCTGTGTACAACCTCTGTTATGCGTCTGTGTAACCTCTTTATTCTGTGTACAACCCTGTTACTCCTGTGTACAACCTCTGTTACTCCTTCTTTTACCTCTTCTCCGTCTGTGTACAACCTCTGTTACTCCGTCTGTGTACAACCTCTGTTACTCCGTCTGTGTACAACCTCTGTTACTCCGTCTGTGTACAACCTCTGTTACTGCGTCTGTGTACAACCTCTGTTACTGCGTCTGTGTACAACCTCTTATTAACACTAAACCAACAATTATTTACTCCTAGATCAGTGTTAGAAAATATACCACTAATAGAAATATCTATCCTTTCTATTAATGGAATCTACCTGGAGGGCATTCCGGGGATCGATGTCCCCGCGGCCCGGTCTATGACCAGGCCTCCCGGTGGACCAGCGCCTGATCAACGAGGCTGTTACTGCTGGCTGCACGTAGTCCAACGTACGAACCACAGCCCGGCTGATCTGGCACTGACTTTAGGTATCTGTCCAGCTCCCTCTTGAAGACAACCAGGGGTCTACTGGTAATGCCCCTAATGGCTGGTGGGAGGCTGTTGAACAGTCTTGGGCCCCGGACACTTATTGTGTTTTCTCTTAGTGTACCAGTGGCGCCCCTACTTTTCACTGGGGTACGTTGCACCGTCTGCCAAGTCTTTTGGCAGGTGTAGATTATGATATATCTCTCTCGCCTGCGCTCCAGTGAATATAAGTCTAGTGCTTCCAGGCGTTCCCAGTAGTTAAGGTGTTTGATGGAACTTATACTTGCAGTAAAGGTTTTCTGTACATTCTCTAGATCTGCAATTTCACCTGCCTTGAATGGGGATGTTAATGTACAGCAGTATTCTAGTCTAGAGAGAACAAGTGATTTAAAAAGGATCATCATTGGCTTAGCATCTCTTGAATGTTCTCATTATACTTCCTATCAGTTTCCTCGCAGATGTAATAGTGGCATTGTTGTGGTCCTTGAAGGTGAGGTCTTCGGACATTACCACACCCAGATCCTTCACATTACTTTTCCGCTCTATTGTGTAATTGGAGTTTGTAATATACTCAGTCCTAGCTATTATTTCCTCCAGTTTTCCATAACGAAGTAGTTGGAATTTGTCTTCATTGATCATCATATTGTTCTCTGTTGCCCATTGGAAAACTTGGTTTATATCTTCTTGGAGATTTGCTGTGTCCTCAATGGATGACACTCATGCAGATCCTAGTATCGTCTGCAAAGGATGATACAGTGCTGTGGTTTACATCTCTGTCTATGTCTGATATGAGAATGAGGAACAGGATAGGTGCGAGTACTGTGCCTTGTGGAACAGAGCTCTTCACTATGGCAGCTTCCGATTTAACTCTGTTTACCACTACTCTTTGTGTTCGATTGGTTAGAAAGTTGAAGATCCATCTGCCTACTTTGCTTTTAAATAAATATCAAAATTGGCCATAACTAGATTAGGTTGACAAAACTAGTAAAATATTTAACAAAATCGAAAAAAACTTCAGTGTAATCATTTATAGTTAAAATCTGAGGGCGAGGAACTAAAAACTTGTGTAAATTGAATCTGAATACAGCGATGTAACTCAGGATGGGGCTAATTAGAATTTACTTTTTTGAGTCTTTGGGAGTCCAAACATGACACTTTGGGAGTCCAAACATGACACTTTGGGAGTCCAAACATGAAACTTTGGGAGTCCAAACATGACACTTTGGGAGTCCAAACATGAAACTTTGGGAGTCCAAACATGAAACTTTGGGAGTCCAAACATGAAACTTTGGGAGGAGTCAGAATTGTTTGCATTTTCATAATTCTTTTATAATTCACTCTGAATCCAGCAGTCATAAAAAAAATTACGTGCAAGAAGGTTTTTAAAAAATACAAATTGGGCACAAAACCGTTTGAAAGAATTTTAGAAAGCTTATAAGGCAACTTAAACCTGGAGTGAATGACAGTGTGGCTGCTATCAAACTGTTCAACCTGAAACAGCTGTAGTTTGTATTTCAAGGCGTTGCCACAGGAAGTCTTAATGGTTCATAAGGCAGATGAGCCTCAGAAGCTGCCACACCAACACTCAGACAGGTGATATTAATCTGCTTCTTTCATCAAATATAAGTGAAATTTAATTTTGTACAAGAAATATACTTTCCAATCTAGAGAAAGAACACCACCGTGATTATAACATCAAAATAGAGCTGCACATTCCAAGGTTGCATGTTGGAACGTATAGCGACTTTTAGGCAATTTGTACTTTTCTAATTCCAGAGACGTAAAAATACCTCCAATTTGGCCCTTCTTTAATTGGTATGGCTCACTTTTTTTTTTCAATATACCGGCCGTCTCCCACCGAGATAGGGCGACCCAAAAAAGAAAACTATTTTATTTTTTACATTTAGTATAATTTATACATGAGAAGGGGGTTACTAGCCTCTTGCTCCCGGCGTTTTAGTCGCCTCTTACAACACGCATGACTTACGGAGGAAGGATTCTTCTCCACTTACCTATGGAAAAAATCACTGTGTTCATACAATTACAATATCATGAGAAAGGAAGTGATAGCAGGAATTAAATCATATTTAATATCTTTTGATAAATGATTGTGACTTTGTGATGAGTAGAATTTCCATAATGACTATCATTATCTCCAGCTACCACTGCCTCTTGTCAACGCATGCCACCCACTGCCACTTGTCAACGCATGCCACCCACTGCCACTTGTCAACGCATGCCACCCACTGCCACTTGTCAACGCATGCCACCCACTGCCTCTTGTCAACGCATGCCACCCACTGCCCTGTCAACGCATGCCACCCACTGCCCTTGTCAACGCATGCCACCCACTGCCACTTGTCAACGCATGCCACCCACTGCCACTTGTCAACGCATGCCACCCACTGCCACTTGTCAACGCATGCCACCCACTGCCACTTGTCAACGCATGCCACCCACTGCCACTTGTCAACGCATGCCACCCACTGCCACTTGTCAACGCTGCCACCCACTGCCACTGTCAACGCATCACCCTGCCACTTGTCAACGCATGCCACCCACTGCCCTTGTCAACGCATGCCACCCACTGCCACTTGTCAACGCATGCCACCCACTGCCACTTGTCAACGCATGCCACCCACTGCCTCTTGTCAACGCATGCCACCCACTGCCACTTGTCAACGCATGCCACCCACTGCCACTTGTCAACGCATGCCACCCACTGCCACCACTTACCAACACTCAAGTAACAAGACACATGTATACTCAGTTCATTTATTGATACAGATAAATCACATGCGTCTTTATCAATTGTAAATGTCTTTCAATAAATGTCTTACTGCCAGCGCTCCGCAGATATTAACATACCTGTATTTGTACAACTTACCATCACATACCATTCACAGATAACCCTCGCACAGGAGACAAACTTGTAACGACGTTTCGGTCCGACTTCAACTATTAACCAGCCACACCATGTGTAGGTTATTTGTGTATTATTACAATCACGCTAGTGTGATATTTTATCAACACTTATCACTTAAAACCACCACCTCTTACATGAGTAGCACTTAAATCACCACCCATTGTGATATTATCATTCATACCACCGCTACTTTCTTTATCAGTACATCCAATACCAGCACTTACAACACTTATCAAACCTACCCACTGCTACTACCACCTTCGTTCATCACTACTACCAGTCCCACCACCACAACCACCACCCTCAGTTATCACCACTACCAGTCCCACCACCACAACCACCATTTTCATTCATCGCTACAAGTCCCACCACCACGCCTCTACGCCACTAACTACCACCACGCCTCTACGCCACTACCACCACGCCTCTACGCCACTACCACCAAGCCTCTACGCCACTAACTACCACCACGCCTCTACGCCACTAACTACCACCACGCCTCTACGCCACTACCACCACGCCTCTACGCCACTAACTACCACCACGCCTCTACGCCACTATCACCACGCATCTACGCCACTATCACCACGCCTCTACGCCACTATCACCACGCCTCTACGCCACTAACTACCACCACGCCTCTACGCCACTAACTACCACCACGCCTCTACGCCACTATCACCACGCATCTACGCCACTATCACCACGCCTCTACGCCACTATCACCACGCCTCTACGCCACTAACTACCACCACGCCTCTACGCCACTAACTACCACCACGCCTCTACGCCACTAACTACCACCACGCCTCTACGCCACTAACTACCACCACGCCTCTACGCCACTAACTACCACCACGCCTCTACGCCACTAACTACCACCACGCCTCTACGCCACTATCACCACGCATCTACGCCACTATCACCACGCCTCTACGCCACTAACTATCACCACGCCTCTACGCCACTAACTACCACCACGCCTCTACGCCACTAACTACCACCACGCCTCTACGCCACTAACTACCACCACTGGTCTCACCATCCTCTACCATACCCAACAACAAATTTATGCGTCCACGATGTTACTAGCACCTAAACAACTTAACAGTCATCACCACCTACCAACAACACCGCCAACACTTCTTCCACTACTATAAACACAACAGATATCACTGGCAAAACCATTCCTACCACTCCACACCACCACTATTAATATCACCACTTCCATCACCACCACAATCGCGTCTGCCACCACCAACATCATCAGTACTAGCGCAACTTCTCCCACATCACCATCATCCCCCCCACACCTCCAACAATTACACCAGGGGAATAAAGAGTGAGCGGAATGTAGGAGCAGAGAGAGGGAGATAATGGAAGGGGACGCAAGAGTCATCATAAAATAATTAGAAACGATCAGAGGAAATATAGGAATGCATAAAACTCATGATCCTGGGGCTTAAGTATACCATTAGCCTGGAAATGGATGAAGAAGGGGACAGGAGGAGACAAAAAAAAGAATTAGAAAGGAACAGATGCATTAAGATGATGGAGGAGCAAGCGGAGTAGAATGTAAGAGCTGAAAGAAGAAATAGGTGAGCTTAGACAGGAGATAGAGAAGAAACATAAGAACATAAGAAAAAAAGGAACACTGCAGCAGGCCTACTGACCCATGCGAGGCAAGTCCATCACTCCCCGGCTTAGACCCGACCACCTGGAGCTAACCCTCTCCAGGTAAACTCCAGGTAGTCATGTCACTTCCACTTAAGGAATTAGTACGGCATCTGACCTAGTAGCACAAGCTAGTCAGGTCCAACTCACACCCACTCATGTATTTATCTAATCTATTTTTAAAACTACACAACGTCCCAGCCCCTATGAGGGTACTCGGGAGTTTGTTCTACTCATCCACAACTCTATTACCAAACCAGTGCTTTCCTATATCCTTCCTGAATCTGAACTTTTCCAACTTGAAACTATTGCTGCGAGTCCTGTCTTGGCTGGATATTTTCAGCACGCTATTTACATCCCCTTTATTTATTCCTGTTTTCCATTTATACACCTCAATCATATCCCCCCTAATTCTACGCCTTTCTAGAGAGTGCAGATTCAGGGCCCTCAGTCTATCCTCATAGGGAAGATTTCTGATACATGGGATCAACTTTGTCATCCTCCTCTGTACGTTTTCCAGTGCATTTATATCCATTCTGTAATACGGTGACCAGAACTGTGCAGCATAATCTAAATGAGGCCTAACCAAAGATATATAGAGTTGAAGAACAACCTGAGGACTTCTATTATTTATACTTCTTGATATGAAGCCAAGGATTATGCACTGTTGTCTTGGTTTCAGATTACTGCTAACCAGAACTCCTAAATCCTTCTCGCAATCACAAGTATTAAGATCTACATTATTCAGTTTATATGTGGCATGGTTATTGTCCTGCCCAACATTTAGAACTTTGCATTTGTCTACATTAAACTGCATCTGCCACTTCTCCGACCACTGCATCAGTCTATTCAAATCATCCTGGAGTGCTCTAATGTCCTCATTAGAATGAATTGGACGGCCTATTTTGGTGTCATCAGCAAATTTGCTTATGTTGCTATTTATTCCCTCATCAATGTCGTTTATGTAAATTGTAAACAACAGGGAACCCAAAAGTCTATCGGAGTTAGGGTAATGTCGGAAATCTGGCATACATTGATAGACTTTTGAGGCTCATTCATGAAAATATCATTTGGATTGTCGATCTTTAGACTGAATAATGGCTCGCTAAGCACAGAGTCGTATTGGGATTTCAATATCTCACTCATTTTTTTGTTGTCATCTGTGTAAGTTCCATCTTGTCTGAGCAAGGGTCTGATACTAGATGTGGTATTTGCCTTGTTTTTGGCATATGAAAATAAATATTTCGAATTTCTTTCAATTTCACTAATCGTTTTTAGGTCCTCCTGTCTTTCCTGGGCTCTGTAAGAATCCTTTAAGTTAAGTTTTTCCACTTCCTTGGACACCACTTCCTTCAGTGTATCAGATAATTTAGCATTCTTGAGGAGCTCAGTGATTCTTCGACGTCTTCTGTAGAGGGAGCGTCTTTCTCTCTCCAGTTTACTTCTCTTCTTCTTTCTTAGGGGAATATGCCTTGAATATACTTCAGCTGCCAGGAAGTTGATCCTTTCAAGGGACTGGTTTGGATCCATGTTATTTAAGATATCTTCCTAATATGTTTTAGTTAAGACATGATTCACTTAGTCACAGTTAATGTTCTTGTTGAAGTTGTATTTGGTGAAGACACCTTCACAGCTATGTACATTTTGCTGATCAGAACCCCTGTGCATGTAAGTCTGAACTTCGATTAAATTGTGATCAGAATTAGTTGTTTTTGATATTTTTGTTTCTTACCAGTTCTTAATTAATTGTGAAAATGAGGTCAAGTGTGTTTTCCAGTCTTGTTGGCTCCACTATTTGCTGATTTAGGATGTGTTTATCACAGAGATTTAGTAGCTCGTGTGTGTGTGACCTTTCATCTGCACTGTGCTTTCTATGATTATTACGTCGTTGATCAAGGCGGTGGATGAATGATAACACAGGCAGTGTGTTAATGGTCAGGGCCCTGAGGGGCTAGGCTGCGAGGGAGAGAGGAGGACCAGGTGTTGACTCTAGGATGCCTGGTCGTGAAGTGAGAGAGAGGCAGGAGTGGGCAGGCTGAAGTGGCATGCCCACCAGCTTGCCCTTTAGGGTAAACTATGGGAACTAGGCATGTAGGCTTACAGTCTACATTTCGCTTAGCTGGCAGACAGCATAGGCTGTCTACAGCTGCCTCCAGGGATTGTTTCTGCTATAACATTACTTGCTACATTCTTCCATTTTGTATGCCTTAGGTTGAAATCACCAAGCAGTAAGATGTTTGGGGATGGAGCTGTTCCTTGAACTGTTGGGAGGTTCCATCTGGTGGCTTATATACAACCACGATGACTAGGTTTTGGTTCTCGATCTTTATTGTTAGAACTTCAGCTACATCATTTGTGGTGTTCAGCATCTCCATGCAGATGAGCGACTCTTTGACATAAAGGCCAACCCCCCCTTGTTGCCTGTTCTTTCTGTCATCTAAAAATGTTTCGACCATAAAGACACCCAACTGTTGCACATGTGTCTTACTGATCAACTTTAAGTGAATCTGAATGAGAAGATAAAACAGAAAATGAGAAGAATATTAAGAGTAGCAGGAATGAGCCACACGATCCCATTAATAAACTTTCTGAGAATAAGGCAACATGTGAGCAGTAAATTACTTCCTCTGAAAGCAGCACTTTTATAAATGCTTCTGCAAGACACTGACACGAAGAATAAAACCCTGAAATATGAAAACTTAATCAGGATGTCTCACGAAATCGTAATAACACAATTGTAAACAAATCAGGGAACAGGTGGAGTTTGAAACCATGGCGAGTTTAGGACTTATGTCTGTAACTTATAAATTTGTTAGTGGGATGTATTTGCGAAGGACCTGCGAAGTATGGGCCAGTAGGCCTGTTGCAGTGTTCCTCCTTTCTTATGTTTGTATGATTCAAGGAAAAACAAATACATACATGTTACCAGAGTGGTTTACCACAGGTAGTCAAACGGACATAACGATACAAAACTTCTCTCACCTTCGACTCCCTTACACCCACCCCTTTCAAATTCCTCTCTCACTCACTCTCTCTCTCTCTCTCTCTCTCTCTCTACCGTATTATTCCACGCCGTTCATTACCTCCACCCCCATTGATCCCTCCTGCTTACACCCTCCCCAACCGCACCCATAACACCCTTCTTTCCCCGATACCCTCTAAATTGCCCTACTACCCACTATCACCAACCAAGCATGTCAGCCACAATTTACCCCCAAGTTCTGCAATACCAAGGGTCAACCCATGCCCACCACACTCCCTTACACCGTCTGCTACTAGACCTCTTTTCTCCCTCATCTTTTCTGTGAGGCCAAGCCCTAAGACAAGACAAGAGAGTAAGACCCCATGTAGGGTGAGCTTGGAAGACGGGACAAGCGAAGAATAGCGTTGGAGAGGAGTGTCCACAGTCGTAGAGAAAGTGCCAGGGCTCAACCCAGCAGCTAGGCACTCGTAGGGCGGACTGGAGAAACAACAGCAGGCTGAGAATGAGAATGCATCAGTCTTTGTTGGTGGAAGTCTTGATACTTGGGTAGCTTGCAGTAAGCTTAGTCGCTGGAGGGGAGGCAGCTCAGATTGTAGGTGTTATTTAACGTGGGACATTTGTAGAAGAGCCGTTCTCAAATTTCTTGACGTTGGTTCTGGAGAGGTGGTACAGTTTTGTTTTGTTACAAAGTAAAACGGAGTGGTGTGATGAACTCCAGAATTTGGATAAGAGTGAAATGGTGTGGAGTCTCACAAGGAAACTTGACAGACCCAGCACAAAGCCCTTTGTACAGCTCTGTGCAGGTTATGGTGTCCTCATTCGAAGGAGATGTGTAGAAAGTCAGGTTTTCCCAAGTAGATGAACCGGTGCAGGAGTCATCAACATGTTCCTCCTCTTCCTCAGAAGAGGATTCAGAGGGCGCGAGTCTACAATGGTGCTGGCAGGAAACTGTGGGACGGCAGTAGTGGAGAGGTGTACTGGTGATGTGTCAACAGGTTGGGAGACGTGGCAGTCGGTGGTTGAGGCAGAATAATCAGCGTTGTCGACGGGGGAGGTGGTTGTAGAAGTTTCAGGTATAGCTGCTTGGGCACGAGACAAGTCTGCAGGTGCAGTGAAGTTCACAACGTTGGGAAGAATGTTGAGGATGTCGGCTGAAGGTATGGAGTCCGGGATATTGAAGGAAGACATGTTTAGCAGAAAGAGCTCGTTTACAGATGAGTTGAAAGTACCAGAGTTTGCTGTATTTTGAGGTGCGCCAAGCCCTAGAGTCAATCCAGACACCCTTAGTCCTGGATGAACCTCTTCCCTATACCTCCTCTGCCAAACGGATACCAGATAAATGAACAAGCGACGAAAGAAAAATAAAGTTAGGTTGTATAGTCAAGATTGCAAACAGGTGGGAGGAGTGAATATAATAAGAGACACGATAGTCGTAGCTTAAACAAAACTCATAACGATGCAAGAATTCCTGAGGAATATCGCGTAGTATGGAGAAAGAAAAGATGAAAGAAAGAAAGGGAGCATGGAAGAATGATGGTGGAAAGGTGTTGCACTACTAATTACGTATATAATGGGGTTTTAATGGGAAAAACATCCCCAGCAGCAGAGACTTTTGAAACCTACGCGACAGGACAATGAAAACAGGATTTACGTCCCTGTTTATGTTAGATATGAAAATGAGAAAGTGGAGCGAGTACCTCGCCTTGCGGGACCCAACTTTCCACTGTAGCAGACACTGATTTCACTCTGTTTACAATTATTCTTTGGGATCAATTTAATAGGAAGTTAAATATCCATCTGCCCACCGTCCCAGGTATTAATTTTGAACGCATTTTGTGTACATTTACCCCATGGTCGTTCTTGTGAGTACAACATAAACTACTTAGAGAAGTTAAGAAAGCAGATTAAACACAAATAACCCGCACCTAGAAGAGAGAAGCTTACGACGACGTTTGAGTGTTAGAAAGTACTTAGTCTCAGTACTAAGTGGAAAGAGCTACATGACGAAGTGGTAGACGCAAAACTAAATATATACATTCAGGAGTAGATATGATAAGGCCCAAGAGGCCAGGAGCCAATAATGTCAGCGACTGTAATTTATGAGGTGCGGCCAGGAGCCGAGACTCGACCCCATCAAATACAACTCGGCGGCTTCTAAGCGCACGCACGCGCACACACACACACACACAGAGGCGGACTTACCGAGAAATGAAATACGAATAATATTATGCCAAATATAAGAAAACAATATTTTCAAGATAATGACTTGCAATATAAGCTCTCCTAAAGTTTCTACAAACTTTACAGCGGCATACATTTTGTAGTATATCATAATGAACCTATTAAAAGGGTTCATGTAGCTGCTGTTGGAAACAATAACTTCGCTTTACGTCCCCTAAAAGAACAAAAACTCTATATTACAAGTACATACAAACACTTCCCTACCTTCATATACCCAGTCCGGAACACCATTGTATAGGATGCCAGGTCGACCTGTGTCTGTGATGCGGTGGACATCAGGGTTGCTGGCGGTGCGCTTGTAGATAATATTGTACTGGTCATCGACCATCACCAAGCCTGAGCCGACGGGCGCCCACTTGGCCAGCACGAGTGCCGGGTGACCGCGGTCATCTGGGGTCGGCGTCAGTGGGAAGTGGTGCCTGAGACGGAATAAAAGGGACAAAACCACAATGAGAATGAACCTTTATATGTGAAAAATTACATAACCTCAAAGGCAAGAAAATTAAAAAAAAAATATGCGACACATTTGCATTATGGTGTCGGCGTCAGTGGAAAGTGCTGGGAAAATGACAATATATAATGAGCGTGAAGCACTGTATGTCAATTAATAATTACATAACCTTAAAGGCATAAAAATGAAAAAAAAAAGTATGAAACACATTTGCAATATATATAATGTCATCAACAAATATTCTTATCTGCGAGTGGTATGGTGGGGAAGGTGGGGTGGACGGAGGTTGGGTATCAAGGCAGAGGGCGGGTACGAGAGACGGGCATAATGTATAGAACTGATGTATAGATGGTTGTGACAGAGGTAGTACTGTTGCGCCACTGTACATGTATCCTATATCTTCTATATCCCTATATAAGCGCCAACCTCCTTGTATGTGCTCCAGAATCTCCACAACTACGGTGCTCTTCACACCAACACCAAGGCTGAGGGACTCATTACCTCATATTTTGTATATAGTTCTACTGTCTTTAAGTTCTAGAATTTGTATTGATAAAGCCACTGGAGGGCGAAACGTCTACAATAAAGATACCCAGATGTTGCACATATGTCTAACTTTCATCTCATATAGCATGTCTACGATCCCCTCAAGGGAGGTTCCTTGACGCTGGTCAGGGGCTCTTGATCTAGGGAATTGGATCTGTACTCCAGTTCCCTGAATTGAGCCTGAATACCTTCCATCCCATCCCACATGCGCAGTATAATCCTACAGGTTTAGCGCTCCCCATGATTATATAATTATAATAGCAAGTCTACTTCGTGGTTAGTACACATGTAACTATATACCAATATCCACATATATGCAAAACAACCACGGGGGAGGGTTGAATGACAGCTGTAGGTGTTTCGTGTTGCAATCAACACATCAGGACCTTAGCAATGTTGCAGAAATACGATCATAGTCCATCCATCAAGACTGATGAACTGATTATAACGACTCCAGGATGAAGGACTGATTACCTCAAACTCCTTCTGGTCTACTTTGTATTGGACTGATTGTATTAATATTGGTAGAATTACCGACAATATGTTAATTAAAAAGACACAAATGCAACTAATGTGACATTTTATTGTGGCAACGTTTCGCTCTCCAGGAGCTTTTTCAAGCCGTCTTGAAAAAGCTCCTGGAGAGCGAAACGTTGCCACAATAAAATGTCACATTAGTTGCATTTGTGTCTTTTTACTTAACATATTGGACTGATGAAGCCACTGTGTGGCGAAACGTTTCCAGAATAAAGATACCCAAATGTTGCATATGTGTCTAATTTATTAACATCTGGGTTCTCTCAACCATTCATCTACGTGGGAAATTCCTCTCACTCAGCAACCGAAACACCTAATTATTACTAGGTATCCCGGAAGGGGATATTTACGGGACATTTTCTAGACCATGTGGGAAAAAAAACCCTGTTCCAAACATATTTATGGCATTTTCGAGACTTTTGAAAAACGGTCTTGGAAATGTCCGCGACATTTAAGAGACCATTTGATGGAAGGGTCTCGGAAACCTTCACGATATATAAGACCTTCTGGTAAAACTGCCTCGAAAACTTATATGACATTTTCGAGATTTTTTTTAAGAAAAGGTTTCGAAGCCTGAGGTCCTCACTCACCTGTGTCTTCATCTCCAGCTGATACATCTCCCTGCTAGTTATGTTATACAAGTCTTATTTATACGTCTGGTGTCAGCTGAGGGACTGACCACCTTTTATCAAGGTTGAGGGACTGATCACCTCAAAATTTCCTCGCTTCGTGATGTTTTAGAGACCATAAAGAACAAAAGGACACAGTACACAAATAACCCGCTCATAGGAGAGAGAAACTTATGATTAGTGCGACTTGTAAATTAACTAAGTCGGACCGAAACGTCTGGTAAAATGGTTTCGGAAACTTCTGCGACGTTTTTGACAGGGTATGGAAAACGTCCTCATTAATAGCCGGGACATATTCAAGACCTTAACACAAATGATGGGGTCCACTCCGTAAAGTACTGTTTGTATGATCCCTCCACTATGGCCCACTGGATGGGTCTGCGGCTGCGCTGCATGTCTTGTCTTATCTCATCTCATCCTCTTCACCACAGACATCATGTCACTGTTGTAAAATCAGTCATACGAGTGACTGTTAAAGGCACCTCGAACAGTTAAATTATTACTGATTTGCTCAAGCCGTGCGGACTGCTGCCCTTTTTCTATTCGCGCTCTCAGACTGTCTTATATTTATACTTTTTCTGTAGTGATATAGGTGGGAGTGTGCGAAAGGTAGGTGTGTTGAAAGGGTGTGCAAAGGGCAGGGTTAAGCGAAAGGTACATTTAATTTTTTGTGGAGAGAAGATCATACGTTGCCCTCATATCACCATTATCAAGATCACCCTTTCCCAAGATCCTTCGGCAATTTTCACTCGGGTTTGTGATAGTGCCGGAGTGTTGCTGGAGTGGTGATAGTGCCGGAGTGTTGCTAGAATGATCACATTCAATACTGTGTGGAGACTGCTTTGTTTTTTTATTTAGATTAGGGCTTTGTGAAGGATGAATTGAAGACACACGTACAAGATCAAGTGCCAAACACTTGACTGTCTTCTGTTTCTCGCTACACAAAAATACAGTAGAGATATGGAAGAATCAAGTCAATCCCATGGCTGAAACACTTCATAAATAACTTGGAGAGAGGAAGCTTTATATTTATAGAACGAGCTTTTACCGGGACAACGTTTCGCTCTGTGTAGATCGAAAGGTCCCATTAAAAAGCTTGTTCCAAAACGTAAGTTTTCCTACAATATCGTCAGCAGCAAGCACTGTGATTTAACTCTTTAGAATATTTTAAATAGCATACAATCACTATAATTTTTAAAGTGGTGGACCGGTAAGCCAGCGGAAGGCCTCGGCCAGATGACCAAAAACTGCGAGTCATCACATGACTAAGACCCGCGTCAGGAAACACTCGCCCTGTTTCCTGACAAACCTTATGCAAACCAGTGTGCAACTCAATTTCAGGTTCATTCACTTACCGGATCTGACGTTTTTTTTACCCCAGTTGACAAATTGCGACGTCACCTTCATATTCAGAGTTTTCCTCTTCTGCCTACCGCTGATATTTTTACAATAATAACTCTGGTTTATTAATCGAAAAAAAGGTTTCCTTGGGAAAACTTGAGAACGACTCTTCTTATTGGCTTCAAACTTTCAGCAGTGACATACCTTACAGGAAGATTTAGTGTGTTATTGTGTTGTGTAGGGGCAATTATTGTGTTGTGTAGGTGCAATTATTGTGTTGCGTAGGTGCAATTATGCCAACTTTACATATGCAGTGTAGTGCTTTACCATTACACAGGTGTCACCTACTTAGAGGGCTCAGAGTTGTACTGGAGTGTTTATGTACCAATTTGCCTATTTTCGTCAAAAATTGAAGTGTATTTTTTCTATAAGATGCCCTGAGAATATAACTTATGATCAGCTTCAAAGTTAAAGTGATGGTGTATTTTGCTCAAAGTAAGCGGCCAGTGAAGTGGCAGGGCCAGGAGCTGTGTCTCGACCCCTGCAGCCACAACTAGGTGAATATAACTAGGTGAGTACTGGTATGGAATGTGTAAATTTTAATTTACCAATAATATTTCACAAATTTGAATTTCCAAAACTGACTTGCTTATTTTTGGGCTGTGCAGGTGCCAATTTGCTATTTTTGTTGAAAAAAATTGGGGTATTAGTTTCGATGCGATAACCCTGGAATACCTCTTCTGATTATCTTCATATCTTCAGTGTTGATATCTAACTGTACTAGAAACTTATGCCACGATCTATACTGCTGTTGTAAGCAATGAAGTATAGGGAGCTGGTTAATGGGATTATTAAGATGCCTTTCATAGATCGCATAGAGACAAACACACACAATAGGCTGAGTTGTATTAGTCGCATGACAAACTAAGAGCTGTACTCAGCGAGTTGTGTTTGCGCATGTCGAGATGCAGCTCCTGGCAAAGATCCCTCACATTATTTCTGACTGTCACTAACCATCCAAGTAAACACGAGGCTGTGACCTGTGCTAGTATAAAGGCACAAAATTGCTGACCAAGGTGTTATTGGGCCAGTAGTAAGACAACTTAATTGCATACTAATGTGTAACTAATAATACTAATTAAAAAAATATTTTTGCTAATACACACTCAATGCTTACTCCTCTCTTCCTATTCATAAATATACGAGACTAACATAAAAGAAAAATTGAGAAGTCGCAGATGTGTGCCGCCTGGGTGCTGAGGCTGGTCTTCAGAGCAAGATGGCCGCCTCAGGTCAAAACAAAAGGGAGCTCCCGAGAGGAAGATTTAGAAGCGAAATTCACACATTCCTCCGCAAATGAAAATTCCTTCGCTTTAAAACTCGGCAGCCCAGTCTTAAGTCACGTCAAGCCTTATCTTAGAACCCACGCGGCTCCTTCCTCCACTCCCTCTCCCCATGCAAATCCCTCCTGAGTCCCTGGTCCCATCCTGAATCCCACCTTTCCCTTCTTACCCACATCCCCTATTTGCTTCCATACAAACCATCAATCTTCCTTCCTCAAGTAATAGTAACTCATCAGTGTCGGAATACAATAATACAATACCTTGACGATATTCTTAGCGCCCTACTAAACTCTCTCAGCACAAGCAAACACATTTCATTACATTGTGGAATATGATAGGAAATCATAGCTAGTTTTAGTTTCCACAAAGTAACTACCGCGAGTGTTGCCACAATGTAATTATTTTGTATAATATGGTAGCCACTTCCTGTGGATGTTCCACAATGTACCTATGGTATAGATATAGAAACACACTGCGAGTGTTCTTACAACTATCATACAGAATAAGGTAACAGCATACTGCAGGTGATCACACCATGTTACTGTTTTACTCGTATCTTGAAAACTTGCTTTACACTCGTCACATAACTCGCTCTACCACGTCTACCATAACACCACCTCACCATAGCCCCACGACCGTGTTCACCACCTCACCATAGCCCCACGACCGTGTTCACCACCTCACCATAGCCCCACGACCGTGTTCACCACCTCACCATAGCCCCACGACCGTGTTCACCACCTCACCCGCAGCACCACCCTTAACAGCGCTACCATCATAACACCTGACATCACATGGCCATAACACCAACTTTAAACTCCTAAACTGAATTTTGTAGAACTCCCACCATAATAACTCCCGTCCACCATAACAACTCCCGTCCACCATAACAACTCCCGTCCACCATAACAACTCCCGTCCACCATAACAACTCCCGTCCACCATAACAACTCCCGTCCACCATAACTCCCGTCCACCATAACAACACCCGTCCACCATAACAACTCCCGTCCACCATAACAACACCCGTCCACCATAACAACACCCGTCCACCATAACAACACCCGTCCACCATAACAACACCCGTCCACCATAACAACACCCGTCCACCATAACAACTCCCGTCCACCATAACAACACCCGTCCACCATAACAACACCCGTCCACCATAACAACTCCCGTCCACCATAACAACTCCCGTCCACCATAACAACACCCGTCCACCATAACAACACCCGTCCACCATAACAACACCCGTCCACCATAACAACTCCCGTCCACCATAACAACACCCGTCCACCATAACAACACCCGTCCACCATAACAACACCCGTCCACCATAACACTCCCGTCCACCTAACAACACCCGTCCACCATAACAACTCCGTCCACCATACAACCCCGTCCACCATAACACCCGTCCACCACAACACTCCGTAACAACAACACCGTCCACCTAACAACTCCGTCCACCACAACAATCGTCCACCACAACTCCGTCCACACAAGCAACCGTCCACCATAACAACTCCGTCCACCATAAAAACACCCGTTCCCACAACACACCGTCCACCATAACAACACCGTTCACACAACAACACACGTCCACCATAACAGCTCCGTCCACCATAACAACACCGTCACCATAACACCGTCCACCACAACAACTCCGTCCACCACAACAACTCCGTTCACCACAACAACACGTCCACCATCAACTCCGTCCACCATAACAACACCGTCCACCATACAACACCCGTCCACCATAACAACACCCGTCCACCACAACAACTCCGTTCACCACAACAACACAGTCCACCATAACAACTCCGTCACCAACACCCGTCCACCATAAACACCGTCCACCACAACACTCCGTTCACCACAACACACGTCCACCATAACAACTCCGTCCACCATAACAACCCGTCCACCATAACAACTCCGTTCACCACAACACCCGTCCACCACAACACACCGTCACAATACAACCGTCCACCACAACAACTCCGTTCACCACAACAACACACGTCCACCATAACAACTCCGTCCACCATAACACCGTCCACCACAACACAGTTCCACACAATCCGTCCACCAAACTCCGTCCACCACTACAACACCCGTCCACCACAACAACCCGTTCACCATAACAACTCCGTCCACCATAACAACACCCGTCCACCACAACAACCCGTCCACCACAACAACGCGTCCACCACAACAACACCCGTTCACCACAACAACACCCGTTCACCACAACAACCCGTCCACCACAACAACCATGTTCACCACAACAACACCGTCCACCACAACAACCCGTCCACCACAACAACCCCGTCCACCACAACAACACCGTTCACCACAACAACACCCGTCCACCACAACAACCCGTTCACCACAACAACACCGTCCACCACAACAACCCCGTTCACCACAACAACCCGTCCACCACAACAACACCCGTTCACCACAACAACCCGTCCACAAACTCCGTCCACCACAACAACACCCGTTCACCACAACAACACCCGTTCACCACAACAACTCCGTCCACCATAACAACACCCGTCCACCACAACAACTCCCGTCCACCATAACACCCGTCCACCACAACAACACCCGTCCACCACAACAACACCCGTTCACCACAACAACACCCGTCCACCACAACAACACCCGTTCACCACAACAACACCCGTTCACCACAACAACACCCGTTCACCACAACAACACCCGTTCACCACAACAACACCCGTTCACCACAACAACTCCCGTCCACCATAACAACACCCTTCCACCACAACAACTCCCGTCCACAATAACAACACCCGTCCACCACAACAACACCCGTCCACCACAACAACACCCGTTCACCACAACAACACCCGTTCACCACAACAACACCCGTTCACCACAACACCCGTCCACCACAACAACACCGTCCACCACAACAACACCGTCCACCACAACAACACCCGTCCACCACAACATCACCGTCCACCACAACAACACCGTCCACCACAACAACACCGTCCACCACAACAACACCGTCCACCACAACAACACCCGTCCACCACAACAACACCCGTCCACCATAACAACTCCCGTCCACCACAACAACACCCGTCCACCACAACAACACCCGTCCACCACAACAACACCCGTCCACCACAACAACACCCGTCCACCACAACAACACCCGTCCACCACAACAACACCCGTCCACCACAACAACCCGTCCACCATAACAACTCCCGTCCACCACAACAACACCCGTTCACCACAACAACACCCGTTCACCACAACAACACCGTTCACCACAACAACTCCGTCCACCACAACAACTCCGTCCACCACAACAACTCCGTCCACCACAACAACTCCGTCCACCACAACAACTCCGTCCACCACAACAACACCCGTCCACCACAACAACACCCGTCCACCACAACAACACCCGTCCACCACAACAACACCCGTCCACCACAACAACACCCGTCCACCACAACAACACCCGTCCACCACAACAACTCCCGTCCACCACAACAACACCCGTCCACCACAACAACACCCGTCCACCACAACAACACCCGTCCACCACAACAACACCCGTCCACCACAACAACACCCATGCACCATAACAACACCCATGCACCATAACAACACCCATGCACCATAACAACACCCGTCTACCATAACACCCGTCCACCATAACAACACCCGTCCACCATAACACCCGTATACCACAACAACACCCGTCCACCACAACAACACCACCTCACTATACTCACCATCATCTTACTAATCACAACCACGTCATTATAACATCAACACAGCCCCTCCACCACATCGCATCAACACCGCCATCAATGCCACCACATCACCATACACACGACACTCACCGAAACACCACCATCAACGCTACATCACCATAACACATCATAGATACCACCACCAAGGAAAGGTACACTTGACACTCTCCACCTCCCCTGACGCGGCAGATAATTTTAGTTTTCAGTGGCAACAACAGCAGAGAGTTACATGACATGCTTCTCGGTCTTGTAGGAAAACTTTCACCTTAAACTCAATTTAATTTAAACAACACTAACAATGTTTGACCAGCAGTGTTTGCTTACGTATTTACTTTTTTGTTTGGAATGATAAAGGATTTGAGTGCTTGTTGTTTATTTACTTCAGAGGTTTTAACACGATGTCTGATGGGTAAAAGCTAAGAAAGTTGTGACATGAAAGAGTTCCATTGTTAATTACATGAACTGGTGCCTCCATGACACCACAACTGGTATCCTATATCCTTCATTCTGACACTGGTGCCAGGGGTAGCAAGGCGGGTATTGGATCACGGGTGATGATGCCACTATAGGGATGGCCAGCAATCTTGAGTATAAAAGTGAAACTTACGACCATGCTATATCTTGCTGACACGGCGAAGATGAAAAGCAGTGAAGCTGGTGCTTTGTGTGGGACCAGACGGTTGTTGTGTCTGGGGTGGGAGGGACTCTGAGAGGTGATTGTGTAGCATGGGAGGATCAGGTAACGGTGTGGAAGATGGATATATATATATATATATATATATATATATATATATATATATATATATATATATATATATATATATATCATATATATATATATATATATATTATTTTTTTTTATTAAACCAGCCGATTCCACAGGCAGGGTGGCCCGAAAAGAAAAACTTTCTCATCATTCACTCCATCACTGTCTTGCCAGAAGGGTGCTTTACACTACAGTTATAAAACTGCAACATTAACACCCTCCTTCAGAGTGCCGGCACTGTACTTCCATCTCCAGAACTCAAGTCCGGCCTGCCGTTTCCCTGAATCCTTCATAAATGTTACTTTGCTCACACTCCAACAGCACGTCAAGTATTAAAACCATATGCCTCCATTCACTCCTATCAAATACGCTCACACATGCTTGCTGGAAGTCCAAGCCCCCCGCACACAAAACTTCCTTTACCCCCTCCTCCAACCTTTCCTAGGCCGACCCCTACCCCTCCTTCCCTCCACTACAGATTTATACACTCTCGAAGTCACTCTGTCTCGTTCCATTTTCTCTACATGTCCAAACCACCTCAACAACCCCTCCTCAGCTCTCTGGACAATCGTTTTGGAATCCACCTCCTCCCAATTTCCAAACTCCGAATTCTCTGCATTATATTCACACCACACATTGACCTCAGACATGACATCTCCACTGCCTCCAGCCTTCTCCTCGTTGCAACATTCATCACCATGTTTCACACCCATATAAGAGCGTTGGTATAACTATGCTCTCATACATTCCTCTTTACTTCCATGGACAAGGTTCTTTGTCTCCACAGACTCCAAGTGCTCCACTCCCCCTTTTCCTCATCAATTCTATGATTCACCTCATCCTTCATAGACCCATCCGCCGACATGTCCACTCCCAAATATCTGAATACATTCACCTCCTCCATACCCCTCCCTCCAATCTGATATCAATCTTTCGTCACCTATTCTTTTTGTTATCCTCATCACCTTACTCTTTCCTATATTCACTTTCAATTTTCTTCTTTTACACACCCTACCAAATTCATCCACCAACCTCTGCAACTTCTCTTCAGAATCTCCCAAAGCACAGTGTCATCAGCAAAAGCAACTGTGACAACTCCCCCTTTGTATTTGCTTCTTTATCTTTTAGCCCAACACCTCTTGCCAAGACCCTCGCATTCACTTCTCTTACAACCCCATCTATAAATATATTGAACAACCACGGTGACATCACACATCCTTGTCTAAGGCCCACTTTTACTGGGAAATAGTCCCTTCCCTCCTACACACTCTAACCTGAGCCTCACTATCCTCATAAAAACTCTTCACTGCTTTCAGTAACCTTCCTCCTATTCCATACACCTGCAACATCTGCCACATTGCCCCCTATCTCCCTATCATGCCTTTTCCAAATCCATAAATGCCACAAAACATCTTTCCCTTATCCAAATACTGTTCACCTATATGTTTCACTGTAAACACTTGGTCTACACACCCCTACCTTTCCTAAAGCCCCTTGTTCATCTGCTATCCTGCTTTCTGTTTTACTCTTAATTCTTTCAATAATAACTCTACCATACACTTTACCAGGTACACTCAACAGACTTATTCCCCTATAATTTTTGCACTCTCTTTTGTCCCTTTGCCTTTATACAAAGGAACAATACACGCTCTCTGCCAATCCTAGGTACCTTACCCTCTTCCATACATTTATTAAATAATAGCACCAACCACTCCAAAATTATATCCCCACCTGCTTTTAACATTTCTATCTTTATCCCATCAATCCCAGCTGCCTTACCCCTTTCATTCTACCCACTGCCTCACGAACTTCCCTACACCCACAACTGGCTCTTCCACACTCCTACAAGATGTTATTCCTCCTTGCCCTACACACGAAATCACAGCTTCCCTGTCTTCATCAACATTTAACAAATCCTCAAAATATTCTCTCCATCTTCCCGATACCTCTAACTCTCCATTTAATAACTCTCCTCTCTATTTTTAACTGTCAAATCCATTTGTTCTCTAGGCTTCCTCAACTTATTAATCTCATTCCAAAACTTTTTCTTATTTTCAACAAAATTTGCTGATAACATCTCACCACTCTCTCATCTGCTCTCTTTTTACATTGCTTCACCACTCTTTTAACCTCTCTTTTCTCTCCATATACTCTTCCCTCCTTGCATCACTTCTACTTTGTAAAACCTCTCATATGCTAACTTTTTCTCCTTACTACTCTCTTTACATCATCATTCCACCAATCGCTCCTCTTCCCTCCCGCACCCACTCGCCTGTAACCCAAACTTCTGCTGAACACTCTAACACTACATTTTTTAAATCTACCCCATACATTTTCGACCCCATTGCCTACACTCTCACTAGCCCATCTATCCTCCAATAGTTGTTTATATCTTACCCTAACTGCCTCCTCTTTTAGTTTATAAACCTTCACCTCTCTTTTACTTACTGATTCTATTTTCCTTGTATCCCATCTACCTTTTACTCCCACTGTAGCTATAACTAAAAAGTGATCTGATATATCTGTGGCCCTCTATAAACATGTACATCCTGAAGTCTACTCAACAGTCTTTTATCTACCAATACATAGTCCAACAAACTACTGTCATTACGCCCTACATCATATCTTGTATACTTATTTATCCTCTTTTCTTAAAATATGTATTACCTATAACTAAACCCCTTTCTATACAAAGTTCAATCAAAGGGCTCCCATTATCATTTACACCTGGCACCCCAAACTTACCTACACACCCTCTCTGCATGTTTCTCCCACTTTAGCATTTAGGTCCCCTACCACAATTACTCTCTCATTTGGTTCAAAAGTTCCTATACATTCGCTTAACATCTCCCAAAATCTCTCTCTCTCCTCTACCTCCTCTCTTCTCCAGGTGCATACACGCTTATTATGACCCACTTTTCGCATCCGACCCTTATTTTAATCCACATAATCCTTGAATTTACACATTTATATTCCCTCTTTTCCTTCCATAACTGATCCTTCAACATTATTGCTACCCCTTCCTTAGCTCTAACTCTCTCAGATACTCTGACTTAATCCCATTTATTTCTCCCCACTGAAACTCGCCTACCCCTTCAGCTTTGTTTCGCTTAGGGCCAGGACATCCAACTTCTTTTCATTCATAACATCGGCAATCATCTCTTTCTTATCATCCGCACTACATCCACGCACATTCAGACAACCCAGTTTTATAAAAATTTTCTTCTTCTCGTTTTTAGTAGATTTGTACAGGAGAAGGGGTTACTAGCCCATTGCTCCCGGCATCTTAGTCGCCTCATACGACACGCATGGCTTACGGAGGAAAGATTCTTTTCCACTTCCCCATGGACAATGAGAAAATAAAAAGAACAAGAGCTATTAAGAAAAGAAGAAAAACCTAGATGTGTGTATGTATATATATGCATGTGTATGCCAGTGTAGTGTGACCTAAAGTGTAAGTAGAAGTAGCTAGATATACCTGTTATCCAGCGTGTTTATGAGACAGAAAAAGACACCAGCAATCCTACCATCATGTAAAACAGTTTCAGGTTTCTGTTTAACAGTCACCTGGCAGGTGATTGAAAATATATATATATATATATATATATATATATATATATATATATATATATATATATATATATATATATATATATATATATGAATATAAATATATATCTTCATTATCGACTAGTGTATGAATTAGTTGTTTTCGATAACCAGGTACTCTATACCACCAAAGAAAAAAAAACTAGGTCTTAACGTATACTAGAACATCAGATTAATACATGTAAACAGAAAATTAAATAGTTGAAAACTCTAGCAACTGTTCATAGTAAGATTTGTCTTAAATGGTACTGAGAGACTGCACTGTATCCACCTCCATGGTGAGAGACTGCACTGTAGCCACCTCCATGGTGAGAGACTGCACTGTAACCACCTCTATGGTTAGAGACTGCACTGTAGCCACCTCCATGGTGAGAGACTGCATTGTAGCCACCTCCATGGTGAGAGACTGCACTGTAGCCACCTCCATGGTGAGAGACTGCACTGTAGCCACCTCCATGGTGAGAGACTGCACTGTAGCCACCTCCATTGTGAGACACTGCACTGTAGCCACCTCCATGGTAGAGACTGCACTGTAACCACCTCCATGGTGAG